>VVHJ01027054.1:0-11411 GCA_015107715.1 Tylochromis polylepis
ACAAAGCAGCAAGAAACACACACACACACACACACACACACACACACACACACACACACACACACACACACACACACACACACACACAAAATCCAGAACTCCTTCTTCTTTTCCCTTTCTTCGACCCAGACTGCAGAGAGACAAGGGGGCATTTATACCCCGATTCTCTATCCCCTCCAGACACTGCAACCAATGGGCTCTTTCATGACATCAGCCTGCTCACATCCTCCAGCCCACATCCAGAGCTATTGACTCAGTTTGGAAGAGAACAATCTGCTCCACTGAAAGACCAGCAGTCTCACTGAAAGCAGCTTTGTGCATCTGAAAAACGCGAATCTTCTTAAAAGTGTTGACGGGATGTTTAAAGTCTGGGTTTCAGGATAAATAACTGAAAGAGAAATATGATAAATTCACACCTGTATCTGACATAAAGGGATGACTGTGGTGACTTCCTATTATATGCAAGAATAACAGGTATAATCAGCGTCTCTTTCCAGATTAAGGCATCGGCATAATAAGAAGTTCAGAAAGCGTACTGTATATATTTATTGCAAGCCCCACTGTGGTTTTGATAAAATTCATAGGGCAGGTGTGACGCACGTAAACCGTGGCTGCAAATCCCCCATTGTTTCTTTCTGCTGGAGAACAACACAAGCAAGCCTCTGCTGCAAAAACTCATATATTTAGTTTTGCATTCGTCTCATTTCTTAGCACTTGTTTTGGTTTTTGAGCAGTGCACTATTTCAAGCTGCAGCTCCTGTGGGCTGGACATCATAGCAGCAGCCACTTTGTGAAAAGGTCATCTTAAATTTCTGATCAGAATTAGAAAATCAAACACAGAAGCTTCCACATTCGCTCAAATGCAGGTCTGACTATGCCTTTTTGAGCAACCTGTGTTTTATTGTATTAAAGCAGACCGTTGTAATAGAACCAAGACCAAAGCTATCACCACGATTCTTTTATCCGAACCAGAGGTGCTGCTGAAATCTGAAGGTGACAGGGAATTTCAGGCAGGGCCCCAAACCTATGGAATAAACCCCCTTAGGAAAGTTAGAAACCTGATTTTCTTTATTATTTTATTTCTTTTGTTTAAACGATTTCTAGCTTAAGTGTGAGGCCCTAGTACTGACTAGTTGATTTTGTGATCTTTGCAAAGCAATTTAGTGTAAAGCACTGTTTAACACAAGCACAATGATGACAGTGTTCCCATGAAATCACGAAGAGCTTTAAATTTACATGCATGTGGATAATGTCCTTGATGAAAACATTAAAAAAGGGATTTTTGTGATTAAAAATCAAATTCACAGATGACTTTAACATCTCCAAGGACCTTTCATTACTGCGCACGCTGCCAATTTATTCCCAGTGGAGTCCGGAGCCTCTGGTCTATGTTTACACTCATTGTCCACTGCCATAGAAACGGAGGAGGAAGCCAAACGAAGTAACATCGCTCCTACTGTACAGTAAAAATTTTTAGTCTTTAAACACCATCCCACGTAAAAATACGACGGCCCAAAAAAGGCCACCCAGCTCGTTCTGCAGTCACCCGTGACATGAGCAGGGAGGAGGGAGATGCCTAAATTAGGCCAAACGGTAAATATTTTAGGAAGTCTCATCAATTATTGACAAACGGCTTTACCTTGCTAAGCAGACCGCATATCGAGTGTCTTTCCAGTCTCTTCGCTCGGTCCTCTGTTAAATCTATGAACGTGTGGCGCTCTGAAGAAGATTTTTTTAAAAGCGAAGGAAACTAAAAGAGCAGGTATGGGTAGGAAAATTAATGCGGCTGGTTTGGGATTATAACTAAATTGTGTTTCTTCCAAATGTTCACTGCATACACGCGAATAGAAAGATTAATTATAAAATGGCGAAGAAGCAACCATTTTTAATCTGTATTAATAAACAGCAGGACTTGAGGAGATTATGTCGCCTACAGCGTGATGTTCAACAGATTTGCAAAGCAGGTGCTGTGATAAATCCTTCACTGCTTGCTCCGTTTAGCTGCTGAAAGGGTGGACCCTGTAGCAATTACATATCGTCTCAGACAAGTTCATTTAGTCTGAGGCAGGACAAAAGTTTGCTGATTTGATGCATCTTGAAATACGCCTTACATGTACAGAGGAAATTCATGTTTCGGTAATCCAACCGCACAGAAAGGTTAAAGGTCGAGGTTAGTTACAGCCACAGCTGGGAAACCTTGTGCTTAATGCCTCGTGGAAGAAGAAGCATCCCCCGGGTTAAGCAAACATCTGTCACACTCGATTACAATTTTATTTCACTGTATAAGTCAGCGCTGAAGATCATAAAAACATGCATTTTTTTCAGTAAAACCACAGCCGTGTCTTCAGTTCTACAAAAAAGTTCTCGTTAGAGTACTTACTAGTGGTGTTTCCAGACATCTGAATGATCAGTTTGCTATCTTTCTCAATCTCCCTGGAATTGAAGGGGCGGACCCGCACAGCCACCTTCACAGAGGCCCCTGCCATGGTGCTGTCTTCTTAGCACCTCGGGGTGCTTTCGGTAATGCCGGTCTGCAGGTCTGTTGAAAGGATGAGAATATGAGTTACAACTGACTAAAATCTAATGTGCAAACCACTCCCCCCCCCCAGAAAGCGCAATTTAATCAAAGAACTGAGTGAACCCAAACCAGTTTAAGCAGGAATTTTAACAGCTAATTCAAAGTAATGGATAAGAAAGAGAAAGGCAAAAGGAATGCATACATGGTTCGGATATACAAGTTATAGTCATAAAGTCACTAAAGTGTGGAGAAGGAAGACTGAAATATAGGGTACAGTTAATAGTATATTTTCTGCCATATTTCAAATTCAGATCCCCTCACAATGACATCATCGGGATCCAAGGGTAAAAAAAGCTGACCGTTTACAGCTGTGGGCTCAAAGGGATTACTTGTACATACACTGATCTAATAATCTGAAACTTTGGTCATGTTTAATGTCACCGTACTCCACTGTAGGAGTATACATAAGCCAGGAAATTAGAAATAGCTTAATAGATTTCATGTTCACTTAAAATGTCTTGTTAAGCAGTGATGAACTGTTAAATGGACAAAAAGCTTAATGTGATCATAAAAGTAAACAGTAAGCTTAAGATAAGATAGAAAATGTCATCGAACTGCTTTTCAGAGGAGGGAGTGGGATTACTGGAGTAGATTCAGATCCAGCATCCTATTAAGCCAGCTTTCTTCTGATTGGCTGCCCCTCACAAAAGGCGCATGTGAAAAGCAAGTGGGTGGGGCCTTGCTATGACAGATCAATCTAAAAAATTGAGCTTTCTGCTCACATGAATTTCTTGAATGCCTGATGACCTCATTATTTCAATCTTTGGCATGTTTAATATCAACTATTATAATCAACTATTCCACAGAGTTTAGTAAAATTAGGTCCAGTTCTAATTGTAACATGAAAACATTGTGAAGAAGGGATACTCGAGTCCATGTCCCGGGCCTACAGAGGCATGTTGTATGAAAAAGGTCGGGAACGACTGTCCTTATTACTAGAATTACTGGTTTTATCAACATCCATCAGTTCCTAAGCAATCGCCATGCCACGGCAGACTTTTCTGGCATGTGCCGTCTTGCATAATTTTAAAAATGTTGTCTCATTTTTGCATTATCTTGTTAACAATTGTAAAGGTGGAATATTGCATCTTGTGGTTGATGAGAATGGGACAATAGCGGAGGGCAGGGCTGAGTGGCTGTAACATGAAAAGACCGTGCATGGTCAGCTACAGCCAGGGGAGTAAAGGACAATAAAGCAAGCTGTAACAAAAGAAGTGCAGCAGCAGCTAAATGTCAGGCTGTTTCTCTGGATGACAATGGCACTGAAACCAGCCACAAATCCAGGGTCTGGCTCCATTCAGGAGCTCCACTTCACCAACGACTCGTCACGCAGTCGCTCAAATGGCAAAGAATTTACCTTCAATAGATTTTAGCGTGCGGTGGGTGGATCAAGTACAAGCGTGACGCATCATCAAAATTTTAATGTGGTTATCAATAAGCTTGACAGCGAGCGCTATGATACAGTCAGCTTTCACTGACGCTGCATCAGGTACAGCTATGAATATTAGTAAGAGAGACTGTCATTTCTTTCACTTAACTGGTGCCTAAGATTTGGGATCGTGTCGAATTTGGTACCAATACTCAGAGCGTGTTCGTGACTCAGATTGTCTTCCATCACTGAATGTAAATCTGCTGTGTCACCCTGATTCCTGGTACGTCCTCTGCAGCTGGCACCTGAACGGATTCACTGGTGAGATGCTCGCAGGAAACACAGGTACAACAGCAAAGCAGGTGTGAAGTGACTGCAGGCTAAAAATCAGGGTTAACAAATGGAGAGCAGCGAATGGTGTACAAGGTGTGCCGTAAATCACCTCTGGTTTTGTTACCTGAAATGGAAATATTAATCATGTCACAGTGCAACTCGTGCATCTTGTGAAAAAAAATATTTTCACTTCTTTTTTTCCCCTTCCCACATAACATCCATGGTCATAATCTGCTCACACACCAATCAGCTGATGATGGAGCTCAGCTGGGCGGCCACCATTTTCCCAGTGACAAAGACTCATGTAGTGCACATAATGTTTATGACAAGACTTTAGGCAAATTTTCCTTTTTGATTACTGTGAATTTATTAAATGCTTCTTTGGGAAAACAAACAAACAAACAAACTTTGTTTTTTAGGATGGCAGCAGGTCCATAAAACGCAAGTCATGGACGCTGTCGTTACTAGGCTAAAGCTGACCATTTTGACTTGATGAAAACATCATTTATTGCGTCATTTTAGCAGCTTTTGACGTTATGACATAACACTTCAGCGCACACGTCTGCTTCACCTTTCCCCCAATGACAGTGCATTTATTCCTGCCCTCCTACTCACACAAATAAAAGCCTCTATATTAAAAACAGACGCAGTTAAATAACATGACAGCACATAGCTGGTGTCAGACAGCAGCTTTAACGTCACTCTATCGCTCCAGGCTGCCTTTTTCCCGACAATGACAGCCTCTTCAGCGGCCGCACCCTAAGCCCATCTCTCCCCAGGAGATTTAACACTAAGTAAATAAAGACTGCTTCATTAAAATTGCATTAGCACAGTGACAATGGAAACACTGGGTGGAAAAAAAAAACGTCGCCCTACCTCCGCAATGCCAATAACGTGAATCGGCTCTATTTGTCGTGCTCGTCTGTTTTATTATCCAGCTCCGCGGACACCTCCACCACCACCACCTCCGCTGCTCTCCTCCAGGTCTGGCACTGCCCCTGCTAACAGCCTCCCTTCTCCATGAAGGGCCGAGGAGGTCACCGCCAGCTGGTGCCTTGTACCTGTACCTCCTCTTCCTCCACCCGTGACTGCCAGTGGGGACTCGAGGAAAACGGAAAGGCAGCTTGGGACGTTCGATCAAAGCGGCTCTGTTGTCTCCCTGTCTTTGGCAAGGATGCTCGAGCTCCACTGAGCCAGTGACATCATCACCGAGGGAGGTAACAGCATCAATGCAGTAGTGGGAAGAGAGAGAGAGAGAGAGAGAGAGAGAGAGGGAGGGAGAGGCGGAGGCAGGCAGTGGGATTAGTATCCCGCTTGTGACCTCTTATGAAAGCTGTAATAGAGAAAAGCCTTTTATTAAAGTGAAAACTAGCAGGAGTGTTCGGGGTTTTCTCGAGGGGTAAAATCAGCCTGGATTACTTGGAGGATCGTTTTGGAAGCAGTGCATGCGGGGACACACAAACGCTGTTGTACGTGTGAGGTTTAGTAGGTCAGATCAGGGACATGAAGCAGGAGACAAGTGGCACAAAGCAGGGAAACATCCAACACAGCGTCTTAGAGCAGAGCCACAGCAGAAAGCAAAAATGTAGGAGCCACGGTTTTATTTTCATTCAGATGTGTTTATTTATGTCAAAGGATTTGCAGCTTTAAAGTGTGTCGCTGTATTTTACTGCAGCAAATAATAAACGCTGATTGGCAAACAAAAAATACATGCAGTTTGTTTTCTTTTGTTTTTTTTTTACCTGTTATGAGAAATGAAGCAGGTAAATGTACGTGCATCTATCTACGTATTCTTTTACGACATGCAATCCACACTTTTGTGTCCACTTATATGCAACTGAGTTGTTCTTCAGTGGAAACTGAAAATATATGAAAACCATCATTTCCGGATGATTTGTCATGCCTTAATTCTATCCATGTTCTGTGGATTAGAACACCTGAAACACCTGAAACACTGGGCCGGTTCTAGACAGGCAAATATGAGGGGGCAGGGTGGTGGTGGGGTGCTCTGGATAACTGTTTTTGTCGTGTAATTGGGTTGCACTTTGTCAGGCCTCTACCCTAAGACCTGACCACCCTGGGTGTCCCACCTGAAGGCTAAGCTTCTGCTGGTTTATCTCTTAGGGTCACTGAGGCACGCGAACCCCCTGACCACGTTAACTGAAAAATAAAACAACAAAAAATAAAATAAAAAATAAAATAAAATATCCATCTTAATTGGATAGCCTAATTCAAATAAATTTGCAGAATAAAGTAAGAATAAAATAAGAGCTCTCAATATAGCCAATATTTACAAAACTGAAAAGGGCTGGCATAGTCATTCTAAAAAAGCAAAAACACAATTCACCATGTCTTTTCCTACAGTTCTCAAACTAATTTGTAGAACACACCAGATTTAAAACAGAACATTTGAACCTTGTCTGGTTTTCAGCTTGTTTGTTTTGTAGGGCCTGATCTCTGTTTGCAGCTGAACAGCTCCACTCTCCTTTCTCCTCAGTCCACTCTACAACTACATTCTCCCGTTTCCCTTTCCAAAAACTCTTACAGATTCATCCATATCCAAGTTATGAACTTCTTATGCTCCAAGATCACCAAATTCCTCTTTCTTTTATGTAACATGGTGCGACGACAGGGGGCTAGGACCGATCACACAGCATTAACTTTCCTTTTGTGAGCTGCTGGAAGCTGAGGTGAAACGTGAACGAGCTTCCCTAAAATCGCTGTGATAACATCAGAACATGAAACGAGAAAACTGTTGAGTGCAGAGTTGAAAGCTGGGCGGGGCTTTGTGTCGGGGTGTGACGGACACAGGTCCTCCGGTCGGCTCTGACAGCAGACAAGCTCACAGTGGTGCTTGTGGGATCGAGAAAGAAACACTTCTCTACCAGACTGAAACTGTGAGCAGAACAATGGGCCAGTACTGACTGTACAAACACAGATGTAGTCGCTGTGATTTTGACGACAGAGATTTGCTGCTTCCTTTTGCTCTGCCCCGCCTACTGAGAAACCTGACACCGGCTCATTTGCATGCTAACAGTGATTGGATGTTTAGCCGGGGGGCGGGTGAGTGCTGTGTGAGAGCGAACAACAGGTGAAACCATCTCATTTGTGCCTTTTCCAGTTGATTTCTCAGCTACTGCAGTAAATCTTGTCCACATTCAGTTTGCGGGTAATCTCTTATTTTCTTTCTCAACTTCTAAAAGTTTGACTTGAGGGGGCAGGACGTTCGTTGAAGGGGGCACTGCCCCCCTCTTGCCCCAGCGTGGAGCCGGCCCTGCTTCACACGCTCAAAATTTGTGCCAGTGTTTCACACGTTAAAAATATTTTTCACACTCAGTTGTTGCTGATGCGGCTGTTCACACCGACCGCGTCATTTTGCAGGAAGAACGTGAAACGATTTATTTTTGGGGAGCAAACTTGATTTTTCTGAGCCGCACAAACATATCTGACCAATCAGATCACTGCATTTGGCAGCAAGCGCGCTCGAAGCGCGTACTGAATATAGCAAACGGAAACAGTGAAGAAGCCTGTTTGACCTCAGACACACGAGCGCACGCTGCTCTCAAACCATTTCTCTGTTTCTTCATTTTCGGCGCTCTTTTTTCCCACAGTTGTGTTTTATTTTTAGGAAAATGTTCCTCGTTCGACAGGTTCAGTGTGTGTGCGTAACGCGATAAGTTTGCATTTAAAGGGTTCAGAATCTGGCATTGGTGCGTGACGGCCTGTAGTCTACGCGCTGACCGAAGCGTTGGCCTCACTCACAGATGTTCGTACTGTCAGCCTGTTGATCGCTCTGACTTTACTGTGCTGTTCAACGAGGGGTTTCCCTCTTGTATGTTGGCCCTGAGGGCGTGTGGCGACAGG
Organism: Tylochromis polylepis; assembly: GCA_015107715.1. Lineage (NCBI taxonomy): Eukaryota > Metazoa > Chordata > Actinopteri > Cichliformes > Cichlidae > Tylochromis > Tylochromis polylepis. The sequence continues at coordinate 8,145 of VVHJ01027054.1, forward strand.
CCGATGCCCTTTCCTGTTTCTAACAGGTGTCCCTGCAGGGCTTTTAAACTGAGGCTGAAACAGCAGACGCCACTGTCCGCACTGAAGCCTGACAGGTGTTTCCAGTTCAGGTATGCGTGGTCACATGACGAGGCAGCTGTTGGGAAACGTGCAGAACTCGTCCTGCTTGTCTCTCCACGCGAACCCTTTTATTTGAACACAGAGCGGCATTAAAGCAGCCGATTGTGACTGCAGATATTTCCAGCTCTGGTGTTTATCTCCTGACCAATCAGCTGAGCGCTCTCGTCTGCTCTGTGACAACAGCACTGCGAAGCTGCAGCTTGTGGTCGCAGCAGATTAGTTACCACAGTGCGACCCAGTTAAAGAGAGACAGCAGCCACCGCTTAGCTAAACTTCATGAGAATTTTTTTATTGGTAAGGAAAACATAAAAAAAAACTGGTTCCAGATGTGACGCATCAGCAGCAAAGTTCGCCATGCAGACAGGGGTAGCAGGTGTCTGTTTTCTCTAGTGAAGGCTCATCACAGTGCTCCACCCTCCTACTGCACCATCACCACGAGTAATATTAGAAGACTCACTGACATGTCACTAAAAACTAAACCTGTCCTCCTCAAACATCACTGTGGTGGTCTGTGTGTGGTCATCAAGAGTGAGGATGTACGCCGTACCTGCGTGGATCCGTGTGCACCTCACGAGAGGTGAGCTGAGACTCTATGATTGGCCCGCTAAGCACCATCGATCCCTCCTCTACATTTCCAGCTACTTTTTCAACCGCAGATTTTAAATTGATCAGTGAGAGGATAACAATCATCGCCTCAATATTAGAAAGAGTCACCACAGCATCGGTATAAGGACTCACAAACGTCAGCACATCCCCAGAGGGAGAGCAGACTGTTGGCATGGACGTGAGGAGAAACAACGCAGCAGAAAAACCTGAGGGACAAATGTTTGACCACGAAAATAACCAACTACAGGAGTAAAGACGTCCCAGCAGTTTATGTTTTTGTCGCACGTAAAACACCAGCACGAGTATAAATGGCAGCCGTGATGTCGGCCACACTCGGCGCAGAAGTGTAGATCAGGCGAGGAGAGGACCATGGGGACAGCGTGAGATCGAGGGTTGCTGTGCCGACCGGTAAAGACAGCGGCAGATAGACGAGGCATGAATGCGCCATCTGCCACAAATTCACATCAACTGGCTTCATCATCGAAGTTGGGGTGCAGTCTGCCGCATCAGAAACTTTCAGTGCCGTTACTGAGCGCTCACAGCGTTTAGGGCACAAACCACGTCCACACGGCGCTTCATCTGCCTCGCATCCACTTACTCCAGCACACATGTCTCCGGACCGGGGGGGACGCCGGAGAACCCTGATGGGACCCTCACAGCCACGGAGAGAACACCTAGACAAGAACAGCTTCTTACTGGGAGGCGACAGCGCCAAGCACTGACTCTGTGCTGCTGGCACACAGACGCAGCCAGTAACCAATCAGTTATCTGTCATCGGTGTAGAAACTCACACCTAAAATACTCCCGTCTGTGGTTCTCATTAATGATGGATAGCAGAGGAACGCAGACTTTCTTTGGATGCTTGCACGTCTGTGCAGCCTGCAGCGTTGGGTCGATAGGCCGGGAACCACTGAACCACATTAAAGGTGCCACCTGTGAGCCAAAGCTACACAAGCTTGTGCGCGCTGCGAGCAGTGAAACCGCAGGATGAGAAGCTCCCATCGCTAAACAATCATCCCGAAACCAGAAAACATTTTCCTTTTTTCACTACTTTCACACACTTTCAGGTCAGATCTGTGAGCAGACACACAAACACCGGCAGCAGTTATGTCAGTATTTCTGTGTGAATGAAGCTGCTATTCACAGTATTTAAAGCCCAGACATGTGACATGTATGTATACGCATATAGGTGAGGTGGGGGTAGAAACAGCAGACTTACCTGCAGCACTCTCCTGCCTGCGCGTCTTCACGGTGAATCTGTGAGAAAGCCTTTATGACTTCCTTCTGCACAGTTTATATGAGGAAGGCCTGGCCACACAGAGAGAAGGAGGGCGGTGGAGGAAGCTGGTGGTTACTGCTGCGCTGACGTCCTGCATGCAACACCGTTGCTCATTTGCAAGTCAAAAACACACACCTATTTTTTATCAGGAAGTTTCAATTTTTCCAGAGACCTTTATTGGAAAGAGCTCAGTGGTCTGTTGTGCTCGTCAGCGGGAAACAGGCTAAATCAGACACACGAAACCAGAACGAGCAGGAAAAAAGCGGCTAAAGGTTAAGCAGCAAGCTTTACGGCTTTGAGTCAGGCTTTGTGTGTAAAACAGATCAGAGTCGACTCGGTCTGGTAAACGTCACGTGACTTAAATACAGTTTGTGTTCATGTTTGGTGGGGTTTCTTATTTTCAATCAGGAAACATAATTCTCTGTCATTTATTTATTAGACTGATTTACACGAGTGTTCATGTGTGAGCTGGGAGTGCCTGTCAGTTATTCAAAGCCAGTTCTGGGTCCAGCATACGTGTCGGAGGAAGACCGACGTGTCGCTGCTTGTTGAAGGTTTCTGGTTTTTAGCAGCAGAGTGAACACATGCTGCCTTCCTTCTGTTTTAATCACACAGCGTGCTGCGTCATTCGATGCATTCACCTGTTTTAAAGGGTTTGGTTTCATGTGCAGTGGACTTGGAGCGTCCTGGAGAACCTGCTGCAGATTCCAGACTGATGGTGGCGCTATGCTGTTGTTGGCCCTTTAGCCCAGGAGAAGACAGGGGTCAGATTTGGCAATGAACTTGATGGCTGAATACCCATAATTCTCTTCTCTGTGGGACATAAGAGCTTTGCAAACAGACACTAGTGCAGGACGGTGAAACCACACTAACCACACTAGATCAGTTTACTGGTTTTATATTGTATTAGGAAGTGTTTAAGGCTGGTGCTAGTCCAGATCCGCTTTTGCACCAGCTTGCGTGTGTTTTCTCTCTGTATGTAATTACAGACTGAATCAGGGTTCAGATTTCACAACTGTCTTGGATTTGACTCTTCTACTTCAAACAGGACTGTTTTATCCTGTTTTCGGATTGCTTCACACTGATGTGGAAGAACTTGGTTTTGGGATGGTCGTGGCCTGGTTTCACATCTTGTTTTGCAGCATCTCAGATGACTTTGCCACCACTGCCACACTGGCCCTCTGTTTGTATTCCCAGGATGACTCCAGGGTTCTGTTTTTTTTTTTAAATTTTTTTTTTTTTTTTTTGTTGGAACTGTTTTC
>VVHJ01027063.1:1837-16226 GCA_015107715.1 Tylochromis polylepis
TGGGTGTGTGTGGGGGTGGGTGTGTGTGGGTGTGTGTGTGGGGGGGGGGGGGGGGGGTTTGTGGTTTGTTTTTGTTTTTTTAATGAATTAATCAAAAGTAGACAGGAGAAGACCAGGTGGTGACAACTTTTCTGGGAGGAGACACTAAAGCATGGATATTATTTTTCTTTTGTTTCCAGTTTCATGTGGTGTGTGTATTATACATGTATTTACATAATGTTAAAGGGTACGGTTCATATTTGATTGAGAACAGGTTTCTAAATACTCAGGCTGTTCTATTGCCCCACCTTACCATATGGATCTTAATAAAATGGTCACTTTGTTACTGCTGTGTGTATTCATTCTGCAGACAGTCTGTCTCTGTAGATGCTTTGTTTCTCTTTATTATCTTCTTCGTCTCTTTCTAGTTGTTTTGCTTCTCTGTGTAGTTACTTGCGTGTCTTTGTCGCTTTATTTCTCTTTTGTTGCGTTATCTTTTTTGTTGCTTTTGTTCTTTGTAGTTTGCATATCTTGTTGTTACTATTTAAGAGACTTACGGTACTATCAGTATTCATTATTAAAAGCAATAGAAATGGTCAGCTTTGTATACATTTTTCTTGATATGAAAAAGTGACGCGATAACTGGCCCCGCCGTATATTTTACGTTTAATTTTTAATTCGCTAATTGCCACAGAAGGCTCTCTCGCTCTCTCTCTCTAGTCCCATCCAATTGGCAGGCACGCCTGTCAATCAACACGTGCTACCATGGTTACAGAAAACGCAGCACCAGTTCGGTTTCTAAGTGAGGAACAAGTTGAGGGACTACTGACAGCAGGACTCTGAGTGTGGAGTGGACCTCATCAAAATGAGCTCTCCAGCTGTGTTTTTAATACAGTATTAGACTGAGCTAATGATTTGAACTGAGAGGGTGGCCTAGAAGAAGTGACATTATTCTGTTGCCCGAATGTTTTGGGTTTGTTTTGTTTTGGGTTTTTTTGGTTTGGTTTCTGTTGTCGTTCCGAGCATAGTAAGCGGCGTCATTTAATGTAATTGTGCTGACTGTTGTGTTGAAGTATTTGACGTTAGCCAACTAACCGGTCCAGTAAACGACGCCATGATCCCCGAATGTCAGCGTGCCGGGGACTCGAGAAGCCGAAGCCGCCTTCATCACAACCACGCAGCTGGACCGAGCCAGAGCTGCAGTGTCAGCGGCTTGTTGTCCGAAATCAAAACCGCCATCCACAACGAACCTTTCACCGACCACTACACCGTTATTCCCGGCAGAGAGCTCGGAAGGTAAGAACATGGCATACTTGAATGTTGCTCTAAATGTAAATTTATCTGAGTTTATGTTTAATTTCGTAGTGTTTTGTGTTGGCTGTTATAGTCACGGTCAGTGTACATCTTACCCAGCTTAGATAGACTTATTATTATTAGAAATGGTTCTGTTTTTATTTGGCACGGCTGCTCGAGCTTTGGGACTGTGTCCATACGAGTGGTGGAAGAAGTAATGTAAAAGAACCAATGTCGTACAGTAGACCTTAACAAGTCCAATTTTTGTATTGAAAATTTCATGTAAGTAAAAATAAAAAATGCAAGTAATCCCACGAAAATGTGCTCAAGGCAGTCTGTCGGGTCTGATCCAAACTTTCTGAACTGGTCTGGTCGCCCAACCAACTCGGGCTGGATGGGGGGGGGCTATTGGCTCAAGCCACAGAATAATGCTCACACACTCACACTATACTACAGACACTACAGTGTCTGCCTCACACGTGCTGGTCACCGCGATTGCTGCACAAACACTAAACCAGTGTTAACCGAATAATGAAATCGAGTTTGCGTTGCATTAACTTACTATAGAATTGTTTACGTTTTTAATTACTAGGCTGTATGAATTCACGTAACTTACATTTGAAGTAATATATCAGTAGAATTCAGTTGAGAGAGCGGTCTGTTTTGTATATTACATGTTGATAACACTTGCATTCGCCTAATATGAAAGCTGTAGACTTCTGATAAAAGGACTAGGTGTTACAATCCCTGATAAAAGGGATCGACGCTAATGAGTACTTCTATCACCAACTGATCTGCTGGTTATAATTATAATCAGTGTTGATTTTTTTTTTTTTAAATAAATATCTGCGCTCAAATGAACATCAAAAATTAACTTACAAATTAGTAAAATAATTCAAAGGAAAAGTAGCGTATTGAAACTGTGAGATCTTTTCTGTGTCTTAATTTTGCAAAGTTAAACAAATTAAACAAATTAAAATTGTCCCATGAACGTAGTGGAGTAAAACAAATGATTGGATTATTGGGTTAGGGTTATCCCCTTACAGGCCCTAGGGATGGTGCCATAATAATAAAAATTAAATCCCTGCAAGTAACAGGTAAAGCTCAGGAGCAATGAATACACAGTAGACTCAGTTCACCATAAAGCATGGTATTCTTTTGATTACAGTGGACAAATGCATCTCTAATGGATACTGGATAAGGAAGGTAAATGCACGTTATTATCATCACTCAAGCATACATGCAGCTTTCATATGTTCTCTTACATCCAATAACACTGAGGTAAGTCGCTTTGCACACTTTGGTACAGGTTTAATTGTACTTAAAGTGGACGTGAAACACTTCATGGATAAAGACTGATTTACATCATGGAGCCCTGCTCTCAAAAAGAGACATAGATGTAACTGTCTGTGAAGCTGGATTTAAGAAATAAGCGCTTAAAGTTAACGTTTTTTTAAAAAATGTTTAGCACCATCTTCTGTCAGTACAGAACGTGGTTGGTTGGTTGTGGTTAATACACTTACATTAGTTTATTTTCGATACCTAGTAACAGAACCAATAACTCAGGGGAAAACAGGGGGACTTGGAATAAAAATCAATTTAAGGGGTCACTTTTGTGCTGCCCCTGGCTGCAACAATGAGTTTTATGTTAAACCGAGGATATACCGTCCACTTTCGCTGTCTTGTCTCTTTAGCAGTAATTGGCCCTTCATTGTTTGGCTAGCTGCACTGAAACAGGAAAATCCAGCTGTTAGCTGTAATGTTCAGGTTTGTAAAGCACTGTATAAATGACAACAGAGCGGAGGAGAGCCTGTTTTTCCTCGCCAGGCCAGGTGTACCGAGCCCTACAATCAGCTGGCAAAGCAGATGTTCAAAAAATGCAATCAGCACTGTTTTTCGAACATCTGCTTTGACCTACATTCGCTGTGGACATGCTGATGGGATTCCTGATGGTGTTTCAGTAAGAAACATAGGTATGTTTGTGGTGTGATACGCATCTAGTAACTTGTCGTGTTGTTTGGATGTGCTTGGGCAAAGAGAGACTATTTTATGCATAAAATACAGCTGATTGCACCGCACGGTACATCCGGCCACACGAGGGAAAATCAGTTTCTGACTCCAGCTTGTTGGTTCAGTGTCAGTCTAGTTCCATTCAATCACTTGATTAGTTTGATTGGGTTTAAACTGTTCACTGAGGTAGTGTGAATTAATATATTTTGTCTGATTGAAATAAAAACTATTCACCTTTTTTTGTTACATCATCATGACAAAATCAGACATTACGCTCACACATTAGCACGGAACATTGTTCTCTTTGTCTTATTGCACTTGGAAAGTTAAAGCCAGTGTGTTGTTTCATGCCAGGGATCTGGTAGCTGTGGCTGCATGAGTTGTTGAGAATCTCATCTCACTGATCATGTTTGGGCCATGCTTGACCTGGTTCTAACAGTGTGTGTGTGTGTGTGTGTGTGTGTGTGTGTGTGGTTCACAGTAGTTCAGAGTGGATCTCCAGAGCAGAAGAACGACTTAGTCACCAGCTGCAGTCCTTCTTAGTGGAGTTATAATAAGATTTTTAAAAAAAAAGTTTACCAATCCCATAAATATCTTAATAAGTGCAGGAAAAAATAAAAGTTGGCCCGACAAGGGGCAGCAGAGCTGACTCAGTCTGTTAGAGAAGGTGTTCAGCTGGCTGTCCACCAGGTTTTGCAGAGGATGGAGCATAGTCTGTTCTCTGACCTTTCTGCCACAGCTTCAAATGTGTCCAGCTTGCAACCAATCACAGATTCATTTTTGTCATTTTTGACCACCTTAAGCAAATATGTAGAACTGATTTCATTTATCAGTACAATATCACTAAATTTAGAAACACCTTGTCTTAGAGTGATGCTGAAACTGTAATTCTGCATTTATTACTTTGAGGTTGGACTATTGTAATTCCTTATTATCAGGATTAAAAGCTCTCTGAAAAGCCTTCAGTTGATCAAGAGTGCTGCAGCAAGAGTCCTGACAGGGACTGGAAAGAGAGAGCATATTTCGCCCATATTGGCTTCTCTTTATTGGCTTCCTGTTGAATCCTGAATTGAATCAAAAAACTTCTTCTTACATACAAAATCTTGAATAATCAGGCCCTGCAATATCTTAAAGACCTCATAGTACCTTATTATCTTAACAGAGGACTTTGCTCTTAGACTGCAGGCTTGCTTTTTTAAAGTAGAATGGGAGGCAGAGCCTTCAGCTACTGGGCCCCTCTTCATTGGAACCAGCTCCCAGTTTGGACTGGGGAGACAGACAGCCTCTTTAGTTTTCTTTTCGAAGCTTATAGTTATCATGTAACCCTGAAATAGGACTGCTGGGGCCTTCCCCAGATGCATTGAGCATTTCTTATTTCGCCCTCTCTGTGTTTATATATTACTGCTGCATTTGTTCATTGGTTATTATTACATTTTCTCTCTCTCTCTCCTAGTTTGCCTTTTGTCCTGTCCTGACCAGTGCAAAATTTTTCCCTTCCCACTGTCACCAATTGCATGCTCATAATTTGTCATGTGATTGTTAGGTTTCTCTCTAATATTTTTACAATACAAAGCGCTTTGAGGCGTTGTTGTGAATTGACACTATATGAATACAATTTAAGTTAATTGAATTCATAGAATTAGAGAGAAGAGGGTAACAGACCATCATACAACTAGAAGTCCTTTTGCCACCCTTCTGGCAGGTTGCTGGTGCACTGCTTCTCAGTGTCATCCGGGCACTCTCCAGAGTGTCTTTTGTCCAGCTTTTATAGTAATGCAAGTTATAATTTTAATCCAATTCCACTATTTTGGATAACAGCTATATGTAAGATCCTGTTCTTCCAGAGAATAGAATAGTCCTTTATTGTCATTGTACATGTACAACAAAATTGTAGGTGCTCCACACCAACTGTGCTGGGATAAAATATAAATAGTAGGCAGCAGGAATAAATAGCAAACAGGAGAAATTTATACAAAATAAGAGAAAGACACATGTTGGAGAACAAAATAGTTGCAAAGTGGTCAGAGGTAGTGCAAAAAAAAGAGTCGGTCTGAAAAGAGACCGTGTATGGCCTGAGTGATGAAGGTTACACAGACCATGGGTCAGATTGGTGAGGTGGGTGGGCAGGGGTGGTGTGTGGGGGGCTGTGAGCCTGAGATTCATTCTAACCAGAACCTGCAGCAGGTGGAGAACTGGCTCTGCTTGACAGAGTTCAATAAAGCTGCACAGCAGAACAAGGACTACTGTCACCAGCTGCACTTCATCCATAGAATGAGAAGCTTATTAAAGCTTATTAATGTTGAGCTTTGTTAGAAAGTGTAAATTGTATTGTCTGTGTAGGTTGTCAGTCACCCAGGTCATGGTAATCTAAGGAGCTTGGAAAGAAAAGTGACTGTAGTTTTATAAGTTTCTAGAAGAAGTTTCAGCTCAGCTTTTCTTACATGTCCTTAGATGTAAATGCTATTATTGATTACTGGCTGAACTTCCTTTTGCTCGTGCACACATATGGGGAAGCACAGCACATTTGTCTTTTATATACTTCATACTATAGACTTACATACTAGTCTGTGGTTAAAATGAGACACCAGGTCTGTTGGCCAGTTTTGCCAGCATCTTTTTGTGTGTTGTTAATGTACAAGTGATCACTGAAATTGCAGCTATGGTTCTCTCTCCACTCATTTAGATGGGTTCTTGTACCTGAAATACTGTAACTGCCTAGAGATGTTACCAAGATAGCTGCTGAGTGACAAGTTCTGGAATGACTTTGATTATCCCACTCTTATACAGCTACAATCTTAGCTACACAACAAAGGCTGTTTATGTCTGTATGTCACAGACCTGACATTGTGACTGAGATTAGCTGCAACAGAACAGAACAACATGAAAGCTTGCATTAATCTGCAGAACCACTCTGGCCTACAGCACTGTAGAAGATCAGCTGACAAAAGGTCATGTGTTCAAGTTCATGTTCACCGAGGCACTGCTCAGTGGTTTGATGTAAACACAATCATAAGTGTGGACATATTAAAAAGTGTTGACTGGGGAGATGGAGAGAGGTAGACAGCAAGGCACAGCTATATCAACTAAACACAGGAACCAAAGACTTAATGTCACAACAGGTGAGATCATAGTATCTAAGAATAATAAAGAAGTCAAAGTAGGAATCAAAAGCTTAGCTCACAATAACCAAAAGTCTAGAGCATTACCACAGTGAAACTACATGTTTGATTTGGCAGATTTTTACACCAGATGCCTTTCCTGACGCAACCCCTCAGGGATTTGTCTCTCCTTCTGGAATTGAACCAGGGATCTATCACTTGTTAGGTGGATTTGTAAACCACTATATGAGTAAAGATATACATTTTCATATTAGACAACATACAGCTATAGTGTGTTCTGGCTGATATGTTGGTTAGGCTCTAATAATCAGTGTAATAACAGATGAAGGTGTTGTCGTTCTGTAGCCATACAAGTTGTGTTTATTCCGTAAGCTGACTCTTAGCCTACTCTCTGCATGAGCCTTCTGAACTTAGTGGTGGAATTTCATTCATGAGGCTTTTTTGGATTAAAGGCTCAATTGTTAACTTGGCTTTGTTTGCCCATGCATTCCTCTGTGGAGTTTTGTTTTGTTGACTATGAACATTATCAAATGTATCAAAAGCCTTATCGCTGCATATTACATTTTTGGAATTTGGAATACATTTTTTTGACTTCCACACCTAATTACTCACTCCTCCTTTGTTTTTGTTTTTTTAAATTGAGGGTTTCGTGACATTATTCGACTTTGTGGTTTATCTCTGGTTACCTCAAGTTCCAATTGGGCTTACAGACATTTGCCACCTTCATAAGTAGAATAAGGAGAAGCATACAACAGGCACTGAGAATTTTTTTTATTTTTCTAGCATGAAAGCTTTTCTTAGTGCTGCATCATTTAATTTTGTTATTAAACAGAAAATGTAGCGATATATGTCAAATAAAGGGCAGCACTTTCTTGGTGATGTATATCATTTTTGCTGCTGTCTCTCAAAATGTACATAACAAAAGCTTTTTGTGTCTCCCTTTAACCAATAATTACATATCATGTACACTTTACATTACCTTATATCCATGCAAACCTTGAGTTTTAAAAATGAAAATGAGTGACTTGGTGCTGGAATGTAATTTTTCAAACTGAAGTTTGAAAGCTTGCTATTAATTAATTAGTGCATTTTTAATATGGCTTTCAGACCCTCATTAACTATCTACTTTTCACATGTTGGATGACAATGGGGACTTTAAGGTATTACTCTTCTGCAGTGGGAGTCCCAGATGGCTCACAGCCAAGCTCCTTTTGTAACTTGTACTATGGTGAAGCTCTGAATTGCATATGGTTAAGACCCAAAGCTTTTTCCTTGATGGGTTTTAGTGACAGACAGGGATTCTCACTTAGCCCATATGGTCCTGGAAAGAGCATTACACCAGTGACTGTTCTTTAGTCAGCCAAGAGAGATCAAAACATAAAATTTAGACTGTTAGGTTGAATTACCTGTCAAGCAGAAAGCAAGCGACTTCGGTATAGTGTTAAACCCTTCTCTCTCTGCATCACCTTCTCAGAAAGGCTGCTGTGCCAATATTTACTCTGCGTCATCTCTTTCTTATGTTTTCACTTCTTTGGTGAAGAGGACCCCCATCAAAGATGATAAAATAAGAAGTATGATCCTTCATAACTTGAGTCTAAAGGTGTAGGCGTGAATTTAAATTTGCCTCCACAGCACACAAACACGTACGAGTTCCCTTCCCATCTGCCTTTGTCATATGTTATTATTCTCTAGCCACATACAGAAAATGGAATTAGGTGGAATGGCGATGTCCATCTCAACCGCTGTATTCAAGATTGATGGGGAAAATGGCAGCTTCCACAAATCCGGTGCCCGTTCCTATGTATTTTTAATAACTTAATTCCAAGTTTATGAGAGTGCATCAATGTCTTGGAAGACAGAATTATACACTAATCAATGTATATTTATCACTACAATATTCTAAAAGTCAAAGCTAGAATCTTAAAGTAGACCTTGAAGTTAATGGGGAGCCAGTGTAACAGGTGTGATATTGGCAGCAGTGTGACAAGTAGAAGATTTAATGTCGTAGAAAGAGAAGATGAAGTCTCTTTGAACATTTGCTTAGACAAGTGAATGACAATAATTCAGATGTGATTAAATAAAGAGATATATAACAATTTCCAATTCAGAGTGTGACAGCATATAACTCAAGAGCAAAGGTGGCAAGGGGACCCACAGTTCACATTACCTTATACATAAACATGTTTGGAGGACAAAAAGGGACTTCTCTTTTCTCTTTACTGTAGCTTGAAACATTTTGGGACCTAAAAGCAATACTGTTGTAGCTAGAAGATTTCAACTCATCATGGGCATGAATGTCATGGTAATTTTGGGCTTTTAATCATTTCTTTAAACTGTTCTTTTTCCAGGGTGGAATGATTATATAGCATACATGCTTAATAACTTTAAGAAACAACAATTGGTTCACAAGTTTGAATCCACACGTGGTCAAAAATATTCATGCACTCACTTAAATATTTGAATGTGGTTCTGAAGATCCCCACTAACTGCATGTCTTTGGACTGTGGGAGGAAGCCGGAGTACCCGGAGAGAACCCATGCAAACATGGGGAGAACATGCAAATTTATTACCGAGCTGTAATAGGAAGTGCTACCATAATTTCTTACAGATCCTGACTAAGGACAACTGGTAGTTTATCTTTGCCAACACAAAAATTATTTGTTTGAAAGTACATTTATTAGAGTCATGTTTTTTCAGCTTTAGGATCAGTGACATCTTTGATGTCAATAAATTAACATTACCAGTTTGCACCCAACCCTGATTCCAAAGGATAGTCAGTGATGGTAGTAGGAGTCTTAGGCACTGAGTTTGTGGGGTCGCTGGAGCCTATCCCAGTTGTCTTAGGGCAAGAGCCAGGATACACCCTGGACAGGTCACCAGTCTAATGCATAGAGACAGACAGCCATTAACACCTTTAGGCAAATTAGAATCACCAGTTAATCTAACCCCACTAATTGCATGTCTTCGGACTGTGGGAGGAAGCCGGAGTACCCGGAGAGAACCCACATGCATAACTCCATACAGAAAGGCCTGGGCTAATGGTGGCATTGAACTCAGGACCTTCTTGCTGTGAGGCAACCATGCTAACCACTGTCCCACTATACTACCTGAATTCTTTTTCATTAAATCAATCTAGGGCACCCTTTCACAGGGACCAGCTATGAGAACGCAACCAGCAGCACAGTCATTACCACAGAACACTAATGCACTCCAACTACTGATGGCTAATATTTGGTAGAAAACCTACATTACCTACACATTTTTGAACTTCAGCGGGTGATTTTGACCATGTCTACATGCTTAAATGGGTGCATGTGTGTGTGCACATATACATGGACACGCACACATGTATAAAAGCCATCTCTTTCAGGGTGTAGCCTATGAATGAGGCTGCTGGCTTTGGAAATGTGCTGACACTGCTTTAGAAAAGGCTGTGGTGGCCTAGTATGGTTTCTGAAAGGCAGGCCTCGATTCCCAAACTAAACAGCGTCTCTCTGCTTTTTTCGGGCAAGACCACTCCTAGACTGTGACACACTGTTCCCAGAGGTCTTTGAAGGGTGGCTGCTTAAAGCAATCTCAGTATAAACCTTTATTAATTAATATATATGGCCAACAACTTTCCAGTGCACTACTCTCTGATACCAATAATGGATCAATTCTTCATCCTCCCTCTCTCATCCCAAACCTTTTTTCTTTTGTAGGTAGTTCATTTTGTTTGAGAGGAGGTGCTCAAAATAATATGACTGACCTAAGTTAAAAGTTAGTAAATCTTCAGTTTTCTAGTAAACGGTCAAAATAAAAAGGAAATGCCAGAACCACTTAGTGTGGTGGACAGAAAAAGCTGAGTGTGGGCTCTGAGGAAGTTTCCCGTTCACTGTAACAGGAAGGCACTGAATTGCTTTCTAGTATAAATCTTTCAAGTGCTTAATGAAAGGACATGTGAAGCAGGAGACTGTATGCTGTAAAGGAGTTAGTTTCTTAAAATATCTTAGTGACTTATATTATGAGACCAACTTCAAGTTGAACACAATGTTATCTCAAGAGAACAGGCATAAAGTAATATGGGCTCGTGTTTATATATTGCCTTTCTAGCCTTACTGACCACTGAAAGCATTTTTGATTACAAGCCACATTTAACCACACATTTATGCAGTACTTGATTCTAATTTTGTGCACTTCATGTCTGTCATGCATGGCCAATTTAGAATCACCAAGTAACCTAACATTATCCCAGTAGTATGGTAGTAATTCTTAGATTGCACAGTTATGTGTAATTAAGTCTCTCTGATTCTGATTCTGACATGCAGCAGTGTCTGAAAAAATCACATTGTGCAGGGATGCTGTGGTTGTGCAGAATGCTGCAGCGTGTCTTTTAACTGGCACAAAAAAGTCTGAGCACATTACTCCCATTTCAATTTCACTCCACTGGCTACCTGTAGTTTTTAGGATCCTTTTTAAAGTTCTTTTATTTGTTTTAAAATCTCTTACTGGCCTGCCCCCCCTACTTTTCTAAGCTAATACAGCCATATACACCTGCCCACTCCCTTAGGTCCGCCAGTCAGCAGCTCCTTAAGGTACCAAAAACTAAGCGTAAATTTAGAGGTGACCGTGCTTTTGCTGTAGGTGCTCCAAAGTTGTGGAATGAGCTGCCCTTGCACATTAGGCAGATCTCTTCTCTTTCTGAGTTTAAAACTCTTCTTAAAACAGATTTATTTGCTAAAGCCTTTTGCACTTTTTTAAGAGGTTGACTCTATTTTTTCTAATTCTCTATTTTTAACATGTTTGATTTTATTTCCTGTTTATGCTACAGCATGTACAGCACTTTGGTGAACCCTGGTTTTATTTTAAAGTGCTTTATAAATCATATGGTATGGTAATTGATGTGTTGCAAATTTTTACCATGGCATCTCACTGCCAGAAAGCAGGGATCAGTGCTGGAATCTGTAGCTCCCACCAGCATCGGCCCCATGACTCTCACATGCACCACGAGCTGAGAATGAAGAAGTTTGGTCCACTGCTTCAGGCACAGGGCTGTACAAGGCTTACAAGTCTTGATCATTTTATTTTAATTTCACAGCTTCTCTTCTTGCTCTAAGCTAACTATAACTACCCCTACAGCACAGAATTGAATAATACTGTTCTTTCTTTTTTGAAGAACCTTCAGTGCTGTTTGTTCTGTTCTTGCAATAATAGAAAATAGAAATGAATCTGGGAACAGATGATGTATCATCATCTAGTCATCATTTTATCTTCATGACCTTATAGTACCATATCACCCCATTAGAGCACGTTTCTCTCGGACTGCAGGCTTACTTGTGGTTCTTAGAGTATTTAAAAGTAGAATGGGAGGCAGAGCCTTCAGCTTTCTTTTAAGATTAGGCTCATAGCATAAAGCATATAGTTAGGGCTGGATCAGGTGATCCTGAATCCTCCCTTAGTTATGCTGCAATAGGTGTAGGCTGCTGCCCATGATATAAATATAAATAAAGTACCTTGAGGTGACTGTTGCTGTGATTTGGCGCTGTATAAATAAGACTGAATTGAATTATCTACCTATTTGGGTTTTTTTGTTTTGTCTTTTAATTGGTCAGTGCAATGAGCATGCATTGTCAGTGTTATATTGTCATCTACCAGTGGCTGTTATGTTTATAGTTCTGATGGTCATCCTTTCTTTCAGGGGAAAGTTTGCTGTGGTCAGAAAGTGTGTGGAGAAGTGCACGGGTCACGAGTACGCTGCCAAGATAATGAGGAAGAGACGGAAAGGACAGGACTGCCGGATGGAGATCATCCATGAGATCGCAGTACTTGAACTGGCCAGCGCCAGTCCCCACGTGGTCAACCTCCACCAAGTCTACGAGATGGCTTCAGAGATGGTGCTGGTTCTGGAGTTGTGAGTGTCCATCTGAAACACTGCAACCAAATACTCACACAAGTCAGAAATTTAAGGTTGAAACCTTTCCTTTCATGTTGTTCAGAAATGGAAACCTACTTTACCAGTAGGTAAATTCATACATTTAAAACAAAAAGAAAAAAGAAAAAAAACCAGGAAAAGAAAAACCAAAAGCCAAAAACCCAACATGCCTGCTGCTGGTCTGTTCAAAAGAAATTCCAGTCTGCCAGCAGAGACATTGCAAGGGAACAGAATGTCAATTCAGAATTGAAATCTATATGAGAATTGCACAACAGCAAAAACTTCAAGGGGCAAAAATAGCCTTTTAAAACTGTTTTTGGAGCAAAGTTAGCAAACGTTTAGGATAAATCCAGTACATCCAGTTTCTATCCTGGTGAAATAAATTAATGATAATTTAGATAATGCTCCGTAATAATAAGTAAGTAAGTGCCCACAAGCATTTCACAGTGGCTCTCAAATGGTTAGACTTGCTTTTAGGTCTCTGTGTTCACAGAGCTTTTTGTGCATTTCTTACATTTTAAAGATTGTCGTGCAACTTCACAGCATATCAATCATAGACAGTTTATAAAGATTTTTAATCCAAAGTAAACTTGCAATCATGTTAAGTATATTAAGGTTACTAGCAATTTCTGTGGAGAATAAATCTTATGAACATTATTTGTTTTGCTATAAAGATCTCTTTCAGGGTCTTTTAAGTTTTTTTAGTCTTAAAAAAGATTTGTCAACTCAAATCACCACTTATTCAAATTACCAGTACTTCTCAAAATATCTTGAAAAGGTAAAATACACTTTTAATTATTTACATCAAAATGATAATCTGAAAAAATCCAGTATCTCAAATTGTCAGAATATTTCTTAAGATTTAATGAAAAAAGGATTTACAATCTGGAAATATCCATTGTCAGAAAATGATGTAGTATTAGGTAAGTAGTAGTACTATTTACACACTCAGGACTTTGTTGGACCTTTTTTACCATTAATTTCAGTATCGAAGCAGTGTGACATGTTTTGAAGCTGTGGTTGTTGTTAATAGCAACAGCTCATCTGTATTTTTGGGCCTTGAATTCTGCACCTCTCTCTTCTTTCTCAACAGTCTAGGACTTTGATTTCCAAATGAAACATATTTGCTTCCATCTGAAAGGATTTCTTCAAGATATCTGTATGTGGTGGCTCTCACCCCAGCCTCAATCCACTCCTTGTGAAGCTGTCCCAAGTTCTTGAATCGACTTTTCTTGACAATCTTCTCAAGGCTGCAGTTATCCCCGTTGCTTGTGAGCCCTGTCCTACAACAATTTTCCAATGCAATCGGCTTTCCAATAATTTTCATCAATGATCATTTGTCGCTTAAGGTCTGTGTGAAGCGTGTCACTGATCATCATCCCCCATAAAGCGCTTTGAGTGCTCAAGATAGAGTAGAAAAGCTCTATATAAGAACCAGTCTATTTACCATTTACCATGATTACGGTTACTTGTACTAAACTAAACCAAGAGCTACATGGTATTTATACTATTTGAGTAGTAATTTTCTCAGACTCAGAATAAAACATTGTAATGATTAGAGATAATGGATCTCCAATTTTGTTTTATGAAATTCCAAAAAAATTAGTTTTTCAAGCTTTTTTTGTTTTTTAAGCATTTTTAGATGCACTAATATTTGTATTATTTTGAATGATCATGTTGGCATGGAATAGTAGACTTATGGACTGTTAAATGTGCTCTGCTTTTTACTTTAGTATACACACACACGATTTGCATTGTAGGATATGGATTTGGTTTCCTCTGTCTTCTGGTGAGGTGGACAGACAGACAGCAGTAATACAGAATACAGACAAACTGGAGGACAGCTCAGTTTGACCCAGAGTGTGGCATTATTACACATAAATGGGATACTGTAATTTTGGCTACAGTAGCTGCATGAGTTGATGATCTCATCACACTGGTCATGTTTGAGCTATGCTTGACCTGGTTCTAACTGTGTGTGTGTGTGTGTGTGTGTGTGTGTGTGTGTGTGTGTGTGTGTGTGTGTGTGTGTGTGTGTGTCAGTTCATGACATGCCAGGCTGATCAAGGTCTCTCTC
>VVHJ01027063.1:16246-32295 GCA_015107715.1 Tylochromis polylepis
ATCCCTGCAAATGCCATATTGGATTTTGCCTTCATGCCGGACCATAGTGAATCCCATCTCCTCCGCCTCAACACACATACACACAGACACACAGAATGTGTGTTTAAACAGTTAAGAGCAAACTGCTAGATTAGATGGTGTTGACACATTCTGGATCAGCTGTCATGTGTACACAGAACCTCTGACAGTGCTGAGGATTGTACCAGTATTTTCACTGCACAGACATAGACATAGACACAGACTGTACATGCCAATTATCCCAATTGTTATGAAATCCAAGTGATACTTGGAGTCAGTTGAGTCAAAGGTGCTTAAAGCTTTTAGGAATAATGTGCTAAATTAGGAATCCAACATATGAGGTCACCTCTTTTAGTAAATAATCTATTACGCGGCTTTGGAGTAGTTTATGTTGTTCTGTCATTTTTCTTCTCTTGTGTAGTTCTTTTAACCAAATGTGGCATTTCTTGAAACCAACTATACTTGTCATTGTTGGGAAGGTTTAGTCTGCTCAGCCTTCCCAAAAAGGACAAGAATCCACTGCTCTGACGACAAGGAGAGAAGGGCTGAAACTGAAGACTAATGCCTCCCTTGGTCTCGTACTGAGCTACTATATCATAAAATTTATATGATGGAGTAGCTTACATGGTACACATGCACATGTCCTGTGCTACATGGCTAAAAAGGATAAAATTCTAAACAATAGTTGAAGAGAACTCATTTAATATTTATGTGTCATTTGTTTAAGTGACACATAAATATTAGAGTTTGTAATTTATTTATTAGGGATAATGATCCATTAATAAATGTCTGTGCACAGACAAAGTATATGAACATTTAGGATCACCAGTTAATTTGAAGGTAAAATCCGACTGTTGAAATCAGATGTGGGTTTTGATTTAAAGTGGTGTTCCCCCATTATGTTTTTCTCCACAAATATTTAATGCATGGTCAACATGGTTTCACAGCCAGCAGTATTTTTTTTTGTCCAGGCCTTAGAATTCTTTGAAATGACCTACAATGACTATTTTTGCATGAGGACAGAGGTCATGTATTTGACATCTAAGCGGTAATGACAAATGTCTGACCAAAACTCATAGCATCTAATGCATTTTTGGTGCCTAATTTGTCAGTAGCTGAAGAAATGTAATGTAATGTCCACAGCCTGGGCCTCATATTTCACTCTGTGTGGAGTGGGAGATGAGTGTATGTTCTGCCAGTGTTTCACAGATTATAGTGTTTTACAGGATTATGTGCTGTCAGCAGCACATGCCATACAGTGCAATCTGTCCAGTTAAGAAGATCCCATAAATTCCTTTTTTTAAGTGCTCTATTAAGCCCACCTCAGTCTGTAATCCCAGTCCCAGCCATTGCTCATATAAAGGCTAATCA
Organism: Tylochromis polylepis; assembly: GCA_015107715.1. Taxonomy (NCBI): domain Eukaryota; kingdom Metazoa; phylum Chordata; class Actinopteri; order Cichliformes; family Cichlidae; genus Tylochromis; species Tylochromis polylepis. The sequence goes on from VVHJ01027063.1 coordinate 17,636, forward strand.
CAGAATTAACTGCTGTCCTGGATGCGGACACATCTCCACATCTCTCACACACACACAGACCAAACCATACTGCACTTTGACTGGTGTTATATGAAATTAACAATAGATTTATAAGTATAATGATGTGAGAAATGTTGGTGTCTGCCAGTCTGTCTCTTTGTTCATTCATTCATGTGTTTAGGAATGCAGTATTTCTGTCTAGCTTATAATTATTAGTGTTGGATCAGGTGACCCTGATTCTGTTCTAGGCTCAGGCTGCCCTTGTTTTACTCTCATTTGTTTATATGCCATGATTGCATGTTATTGACTTGTCTAACTTGTAACTACACCCTCCTGTAGTTTGAGTTTTGCCCTGTTGGCTGTTCTTCATCCGTGTTTTCTGTTTTATTTCTTTTCACCCCTTGAAGTGGTGGTGGCCAGTGACAGCGCATCCATGAGCTTGTTTCTGCTTCTTATTAAAAGGAAGTTGTTCTTCCCCTTGCTTGTTTGCTCAAAGTAGGTTGTAGAATTGCTGGATTTTTCTCTACTATTGGAAGGTCTATACAGCATCATGTGAGAACAGTTGTGAAGTGGCAGGATTAGATAAAACTGAAGTTGAATACTTCTCAGTTGGTCTGTTTTTAGGTGTGACTCAGACTTCCATTATTAAATTATTTAAAAAAATTGTGGGCAGTATGTTTTCAGAAGACTGTCTGCATGACAGTTAATATAGTTGAGCTAACACTGGAAGTGTCATTCTGTTTGACGCTACGGCTCTTAACATTTTTGAGCCGTTTATTATTATTATTATTATCATTTCAACTGCCACTTACATGTCTTTAGGGGCGTCTACAATGAATTTCTAATAACATGCTACTTCATTTGTGAAACTGTACTGAACTATATGATAGAATACATAATATATATGGAAATGTAAGTTGTTTGGGATGGTGACGGAACGCATTGATTCAAATTTTAATTTTAATAAATATTAAAATTAAATAAACATAAAAATATCATCTATATCTTCTATTTTAAATTTTTCATTTATCTTTGTTGAATAGAAGAAGCTAATACATTCATAGTAAAACTAGACCCATGTTACTGCTATTGAGTCTATATACTGTCTCCCAACTCTTTTCTCTATCCTTTTTATATGGGAGGGCAATAGAGCAGAATGCTTACATTCTTTCTGACATGGGATGTTAACAACACAGTCTTTCCTTTTTTTTCTCCCCATCTTTTATTTGGCCAGCAGCTGACAGATATTTCGGGCAGTGGGGCAAATGGTGATGGAGGATTGAAGGATAGCTAGAGGGAGGAGGGGGCAAATAGTCTTCGAATGAGGGTCATAGAGATCTATTCATGACATTGCAGAGGGCGGGGAGTGAGAGAGAAAAGGGGGAATAACACCGAGACATGAATAGTGTAAATGTGATAGAGCGAATCATTAACCAGAGAGAGGACAGTTACCCACAGAGAATGAATGAGAGCAATAAAGAGCTCCATGGGCTTGCTGCTGGCTGAGCTCCAACTGGGAGTTCATTATGTATTGAGTCGCACGAGTGCACGTGACCAGTCAAAGTATGGCTCCTCGCCCAGTCAGAGTCATACTGAAAAAAATAAAAACATACCGATAAACTGGTTTAATACTGTAAACATCAAATCCTCTGACTCCTGCTTGGACAGGGACTGGCTACTGTATACTCCTCTTACTTGCTTCAGTCTTTATGAGGATCATAGAACTAGCAGTGTGATAATTCATATTAAACTACTTTCACTGTGTCATACCCAAAAACAGTCAGCTGAAGGGTGGATCACAGATACATGATCACAAATATATATATAAAAAAAGCGAATAGTTTCCCACAACCAGTGATCACTGTATTTGTATTGAACAGTGGTCAAACGGGAAGCATTAGAGAGCTGGTTTACTGAGCAGAGTAAATTAGAGTGGCTAAGTAAAGTAGGAGTCATGCAGGCGATTGACTAAAGTGTGCCAATTTCTGAACAGCAGCACAATTTAGCAGGTTGACGACAAGCAAATGTGCAAGTAGTCGAGCAGCAACATGCACACAGCTTAGTAGTTGTAATCTGACCAAAATATTATAAAATTTCTATGTGAATATGAGAGAGAATCAACATGCATTAGATGAAACTTTGTATGTTCATGGTGCTAAGTGAGGCTCACTGATGTGTTGTTAACAGTTTTAAGACAACAGTTGAACTCTGTGGCTTAAATTTGGGTTGGGTCTAAACAATTTTTGATGATATGTTGTTGAAACTGGACAGTACAGACACTGATTAAACAGCTAACACCTTTTCTCATTATCTATGTCATTATTTTATTGTTAACTATTTGATTCTCTTAATCATTTGACATGGTTGTTTTTTATCTGACTTTATGTCATGCTGCTGTAGGGTTGTACTTTGCTTTTATTGGCAAAGTTGAGTGTATTTAGATCATTTCTTTTTGTAATGATTATTTAACTTAAATGTAAAAACACACAAACCTTTGTCAAACCCATGGGGTATGTAGAAATACTTGTCAGAGTTTGGGGTTTTATACAAATTACATATATGTGTCAAAGGCTGAACAAAGCCTGTAGAAGGTTAATCAGTGATGTCAGGTCACAGACATGTAGGAAAATTATTGAACTGTGAGCTTCGATTTTCCACCAATAAATGGAGCCATTAGGATGTGGGGAACTCCAGGTTTCTGGACATGAATATTTTATGAAGAGGGCCACTTTGTGCCATTCATTTGCACTCCCTCTCTCTCTCTGACTTTATTGTTCCCCTTCGATCTGTCACACACACTTGTTTGTACTGTTTCTCTGAACATAGTTTTCTTCTGCTAGTGCGGTTCTTGGGCATGGTGGTTAGTACTGTTGCCTTACAGTAAGAAGGCCCTGAGTTAGACTCCACCATCTGGCCAGGACCTTTCTGTGTGTAGCTTGCATGTTCTCCCCGGGTACTCTGGCTTCCTCCCACAGTCCAAAGACATGCAGTTAGTGGGGTTAGGTTAACTGATGATTCTAAATTGTCCATAGGTGTGAATGAGTCTGTCTCTCTGTGTACCCTGCCTCTCACCCTATGGTAGCTGGGATGGACTCCAGCACCCCGCCCCCCCAACTCTGATGAGGATAATTGGAGGAGGATGGATGGATGGATCGGCGGATGTGGTTAAAATGGTAGATCTTCAGTTATTTTAGTGACTCCCTTTTAGGCATCTTCATAAATAAAATCCAGGACTTTCATGTCTCAATTTAATGCATTCTGTAGATAACAAGCATAGACCCTTCTCATTGTTCCTGTGGTTTGTTTGAAACAGGTGAGATTTTGTTTTCTTTTTCATTTCAACAACCATATGAAGTTGATGATAACGGATGGCCGACCAAAGTTAAATTGATTCAATCCCACAGGACTGTGCTGGCATTAATTTCATTAATTACATTAGCAACTCATCAATCAAAATCAAACTGCCCTCCGGCCTGGGTCAACCTGACCTCTCACAGGGTCTTCTGTAAGGCTGTCCGGCTTCAGGGCCAACAAGCAGGCAGCTAGCCAGTCTGTGTTTGTTTAATATAATATATGTGGAAGTTGGGGTGTGTGTGTGTGTGTGTGGGAGAGGGGGGGGGATTTTGCAAGTATGGATCACTTGTTTAGTGAGGCTTCTCTGTCTCTCAAGTTGATTAGGTTACTTCTGTTTAAGAACCCAGGCAGCCTGTTATGGAAGTCTTATCAGTATTTGCTGGATTAAGTCTCACAGTTTAACTCCTCAGATCTTGATTCATCTGCATATTGAAGTTACACAGTAACGCTCACGTGTGTAAATCCGCACATCACCACCGTTTGTTTTTTCTCCCTTTCTTTTTGGGGTTGGAGATGGGGTCTGTGTGGGGTAGGTATTTATTAAAATGGACATGTAACACTACATGTATAAAGACTAATTTACAGCTACCCTGAAAATCTGTTAGATTTAACACTGTCTGTGAAGCTGGATTTAAGAAATCAGTGGTTTTAAGGACAAGTTTGGCACCATCTCGTGGCAGTACAGAATGTGACACCACTGGTTTTGGTTGGTTGCTCGCTGCTTATTGACTTACATTATTTTATGTTAGCTAAGTGACAGAACTGATAACTCACTGGAAAACAAGGAAACTAAAACTAAAAATCATTCTAAAAGGATGCAGCAGTTAGTTTTTTGTTAAAAAACCAAGGATATACTGTTCATGCTCTGTCTCAAGTAGTAAGTCGTTTTTTATTGTTGGCTAGCTGCACTGAAATGGGAAAATCCAGCTGTTACCCATAATGTGAGTGTTTGTAGAGGACTTTATAAATGAGGACAGTGTGGAGGAGTGCCTCATCATACTGCTCAGCTGTTGAACACAGATTCAGGTTTATAGGTTTTCAGGTTGGATTTTTGACAGACTGCTACATCTACTCTGCACACATTCATACTCTTATGGAAGCATCAGAGCAGCATCTCGGTTTCACTACAGTATCTTGCCCAAGGATGGAGTAACTAGTAACCACCCTTCTAACTATTGTACCTCCTGAGCTAAAGTGACCCTTGTTGAAAACCATATTGTTTTCTTCTTCAGACTCTTGTTATATATTTTAACTTCCATGCTGTTCTCACACTGTACTATTGCACTGCATGTGTTCATTTTTGAGCCATTTATTTGCACTGCTCTTGGCAGGTAATTATTGAAATGAACTAATTGATCTTTGTACATAAAGTGGAACACTGTTAGATCACTCAAAGAACTTTCCATTTTCATGGGTGTATTTTTGCAAATTTTTGCTATCGTGCCTCACAGCTTTCAGATGTGTGGGCCGCTTTGGGAAACTCAAGCTTCTTGATGCCAAAGAGGGGTTTTTCTTGGCACAGACAGTTATTAATGTGGAGCTAGATATCATGGGGACAACTTTGACCACTCATTTTATCGTCATTAACTTGAATGCATGAAATACTCTTAAAGAGACAATTGGATTTCAATTTTCAATTTATGTTAAATGTGATTGTCATTTCCTGTCCTGGGAAGGAATGTGGCAGAGCACTGCTGTAATGCATTCCAGCAGGACTACACCTCTGTTGGTGTTGTTACGTTCAGCCACTCAATATTTAAGTGGAATTCATGATTATGCCTAAATACTTTTTTTCCCAGTTGATGATTTTTGCCCCTAAAAAAATGTGTGTCAGGGTTTTGTAACTTTGGGATGATACTGATACTAAATCCTGAGTTGTCCCTGATGCATCTGCGTGTGTGTGTGTGGATGTGTGTCAGATAAAAGTGCGATGGTGTGGATAAATGCACTGTATGAACGTGTGTGTGTCTAATTGGGTGAATGATACTTGTAGTAGTGTTACTCTTCTCCACTGCCCTCCAGTTTTTAGTTTAAAAGGTCAACTTACCTGGATCCACTTGCAGTGTGGTGCTTGTTTTCTGTGCACCACACTAGATTCACATCTGTCTGATCCTCTGAGGAATGAGATTTTACTCAAACTGCTGAATGCACGTGCCGTTGTTGGCCAGGTGCGTGGCCAACAGATTAACACTTTGAACATTCCCTCTGAGTCGGCCTAGTTATTAATTGTTAATTCTCCATGCTCTTTTGTTTCTGGCACTTTGTCCAGTCACACACTGCTTTCTGCTTATAGTGATTTATGAATACACTGCAGTGATGTTTTAGCTGCATCACTGCCTTCATAAAAGAGTGGGCAATTGGCCTTTGTAACTTCATAAGTGAAATCCGTTGGGTATTGTGATTCAAACTGGGGCAGAAATAATTACTATTTCTCTGCATGGGATGGCTGTAGCTCAGAAGGTACAGCAGATCATCAACTAATTGGAAAGTTGGTGGTTTGATACCTGGCTGTTCCAGTCATGCAAGATACTAACCCCAAGTTGCTCTCCGATGCATGTATCAGAGTATCAATGTGTGCGAATAGTAGATTGAAAGCACTTACTTACAAACCCTAACCGTACGCAGCAAGTGCCTTTTCTAACCATTTGCTGTGTGAATGAGGACAAGTTGCATAAGTGCTTTGAGTGCCCAGGTAGAATAGAAAAGTGCTATCTAAGAACCAGTCCATTTACCATCTGCAGATACTGTTTATTGGCTTTGAAAGTGATGATGCAGCTGCTGCTTTGATGGGCTGAAACTTCAAAATCCCTCTGCCGTTGATTTCAGTAAATGGATGAGTCACCACCTCCCCTGTCTGCATATTTACAGATGGGCAGACAATGCTGATGGTGCTTCACTAGAAAGCAGAAGTCTGTCTTCAAAGCACACTGTTTTCTTAGGAATCTAAAAAAGTGTAAGATTTATTCTTTCTTTCTTTAAGCTGATGCCATTTTGCTGTTGCACTCAGCGTGATGCCACGATGGAGGGAAAAGGATAAAAAACAACACTAGCTTCTGTACTGTTCTTGAGACAAAAACACATTGGGTATGAACCACACCTCTAGGTGTTTTCCCACCATCGCCAAGCAGGGATGGTGTATTTTTGGTTGTCTGTCTGTCTCTAAGCATGTCTCAGTATAAAAATAATACACAGGTTGATAAAATAAAGCCAATGCACAAGTGCCTAAATACCTGCATTCAACCACAGCCATCAGATCATGATGGCTGTGGTTGCAAAAAGATGTCTGGTCCTCTTTCAACCAAGATTTTGTTGGGAGAAAGGTTCGCACTGTGGTTTCACAGTAGCTATGTTCATCTTTTATGCTGTTTATTGTAAAAATGACAGAGAGATCAGGGCTGGCAAAAATGTATCACAACCTTAGAAAAAATGTTAATGAGATGAGATCTGTAGCATTCATGCAACAATAATAAATAGAAATTGGGTATCTTAACTTTCAGTGTCATGAGCAGATCTTTTAAACCTGGAGCTTTATGATTCTCCAGTGTTTAAAAAAAAACGGTCCTGGACTGGTCATGGAGACTGAAATGTGTTGGCCAGGTTGAAGTTTGGGAATTTTCAAATGAAAAACCAGATTCACTCTTCTGGAAATGTTTGACTTAACCCGTCACTCAGGTCCTGGATCTCAATGTGTGAAGTGCATAGGTTATACTATATCTGGGCTTCAGTAGTCCATCACACCTTGATCAGTGTTCAGAATGGGTTTCCTGTGAGGGACTGCTACATTTGGCTTTGGTTAGTACTCAACAGTTCTAACCCCAGACTTTTTTTAAGAGTCTTTTCTTCCCAACGTGCAAACCAAAAACGCAGTCACACAAACCTCTTCCTTCTCCTCTCTGCCTTCCTCTGAGATAAAGCCTAATTCACCAGCATCCTGAGGGGACCGGTTGTCTATTTCTGACTGCCCTCACTTTACATTTTGAACTGAGTTTATCTATCAGAGTTTACATCTGGTCAGAAGAAATTAAAGTTAGATGCAGGGGTTCAGTAAGTTTGATTGTTTGCATTTTGATTACAATCTTGTTTATTCGTGTGGGAGTGAATAAAATAACAAGTTATCACCAACAGTGTAAATGGCCTCATTCAAGCTCATAATTAGTTTGCTATATTTGGATTTGATGTGCTATTTCTGCCTCCACCTCCAGCAAGTCAGAACACAGACACTGACACAGCCAGGTCAGAGAGGGGGTTATTTCTGCTGTGTCTTGTGGGATTCACTATAAAAAGCAATCACGTAGGACAAGCTTCACATTCATTTTGGTCAAATTATGGATGAAACAAGGATACAGGCTATAGTTTGGGTTTCCCTCCTACAGCCCAAAGTCAACCTCAGAATTACACATGGAAGTGTTTGTTTCTCTCTGAGGGTCTGCAGGCCTGAATGGTGTATGATACTTTGACAGTGAACTGCAACTGATTTGTCCCACGTCATGTGTTTTTGGTTGCAGTGCGGCTGGAGGAGAAATTTTCAATCAGTGTGTGTCAGACCGAGAGGATGAGACCTTCAGCGAGGAAGACGTGAAGAGGCTCATGAGACAGATCCTGGAGGGAGTGGCCTTCCTCCACCAGAACAATGTAGTTCATCTTGACCTAAAGGTCCATGGACACACTCATGATTCTCCACTACTGCCTTTACTTTGTGTCACTTGTGTAGTCGATACATTTCCATTCTTGTAAACTAACCCCTGATGATACATTGTTTGTGTAAACATCACTATGACACAAAAAGTCTATATGGGCCTAACATCTTATGTTTTGGAGGCTTATACCTCATGTGGAGGCTGAGGGAAACGTCTGTATTTTGAATGACATCTGCCCCAGTGAAATCAGTTTAAAGCACAAATTGAGTATTTCCTGTGTGAAAGTGATGGGCAGCATGGTAGCACAGAATGTTCTGAGTTCTCATTTCCTGGTGCCTTTCTGTGTGGAGTTTGCACAGGTTAAGGTTTGCCCGGGTTATCCCACAGTGCTCCATCTTCCTCCTACAGTTCAAACACATAATTATTAGGTAATTGGTATAACTGTGCATGTGATATAAAGTCCTTGATGTACATAGAATAAAGTGCTGGCAGTTATCACTCTGTAATGGAATGCTTTGTAGTAAAATGCTTTAAAGGTTAGCCAATCGACTCCATGAAACACACAAGTTAGCACAGTTTAAAAAGCTCTCTAATGATAACATGTGTGCTGTCCTGTCAGCCTCAGAACATCCTGCTGACGAGCACTTCTCCTCTGGGTGACATTAAGATTGTGGACTTTGGTCTGTCCAGGATGGTCAGCAGCCACCAAGAACTCAGAGAGATTATGGGAACCCCAGAGTATGTTGGTGAGTTGTTGCTCAGCCTTGCTTCTACCACCTTACAAGAATCCGAACACTGGGGTGATTCTAAATCATAACTGTGTGTGTTCATCTTTACAGCTCCTGAGATTCTGAATTATGAGCCAATTAGCACAGCAACAGATATGTGGTAAGTCTTATAGTGGTATACTGAGATAAATTTCATGTGGAACAAAAGGTTTTAAAAAGTTGTATTTGATGATTTTTGCTAATTACTTATCTCAACAGTCACACACAAACAGATATTTCAGTACAATTGCCTCAGCTTTCTTTCCAATATAGGCTTCGTTTGAGTAGATGCTGTCTCCTTGCTGTAGAACTTTTAACTTTGCTGCCCCCTGCTGGCAGTGTGGGCAATTTTCAGGCAATGTGCTTGTCTTCAGCAGTCTTGAAAATAAAAAAAACAAATTTTCATCACAAAAACACATCAGAATGTTTTACAGTCTCGTTTTCAAAAGACTTGAATCATACAAACACTGAGACACACACATCAACGTTTTATGAATGTGATCCATCACTTTTTGCTGCTTATCTGCATGTAAGTCATATTGAGGGTTTGTGTGTCTTGGAAGTCTGTTAAATACAAGAGTGCCAACAAAGCTGAAGCCGAGAAGCCAGATATGAACTTTGATTGTTCAACTTTCTTGCTTTGGTGGTTCTCTGTTGTTCTCTCTGTGTGGCATACACAGAAACAGTATTCCTTGTTTGTGTGACTGTGATACTGGAGTCAGTCGCGTGCCAGATAAGTGTTGGAGTTCTTTTCAGTGACTCTGTAAGTGAACCCCAGTAGTGTGTGATTTATTGTTTTGCTTTCGGTGAAGACCAGATTGTGTTCTGTTTGATAACAGCGCCTTGTGTTAATTAATAAGTAGATAGAGGTTGGTGCTTTTTGATCTAGTGAAAATGGTGATAATTGAATGACACTTTCAAAAACTTTCCAACACCCAAAGTTCACTCCATTGACATGATGCGACTCTTAAGTTTAACTCTTGTTTTAGGTTTTGTTTGCTTTTTTACTTTGGCCAGTTTCCACAGTTACTCCAGTTGTTTCCTGTCTGCCACTTCAGCTACTTTTGAAAGTTGCCCATGTCTGCCAGGGAAAACAAAAGCAGTTTCCTTTTACCTGCTTGCTAATTAGAGCCTTCATGTAATAGATTCCATGTCTGGTGGCAGACAGAATTGCATAGTGAATGCAAAGTTAAAGGTAATTCTGGTGGTGTATTTATGCAATAGTCCCTGTGTTACAAGAGCTTTTCATGTAACTGTATATAAAAGCTTGTAATGACCATCAGTGAGAGTGTACCAAGAGTGTGAGAGAGCTAGTGGTTCAAACTGGATTTATTCACTTCAGTGTTTGTGTGTGGATGACTGAAGTCAGTCTTGGTAATCAAATCATAATTAAGTGACTCACATGTTGCATTTGATCACACTTGAAGCATGAATGTTTTGCTCTTGTTCATGTCACTGTGTTTACCATGTCTGCTCTCTGTGTGTTTAGGAGTGTTGGTGTGTTGACATATGTGATGCTCACAGGAATCTCTCCATTCCTGGGTGAAGACAAACAGGAGACGTTTCTCAACATTTCCCAGCTCAGTGTGAGCTACAGTGATGAGGAGCTTCAGCAGCTGGACCCAGCTGCTCTGTCCTTCATCCAAATGCTGCTCCGCAAACACCCACAGTCAGTCACAGAAACAACACAGTTCACTCTAATGTGGCCTCAGAATGTGGTATCATTTTTGCTTTTGTGTAGTTCTCTTATCATTGGAGCTTTTTCTACAACATTCAACTGGCTATGACCAGTTTAAGATAAATGGCTGACTACCACTGAAACAGCACTAACAGAGTATGACATGGATAACCGTTTCACGTGTGTGTCTGTGTTTGTATTCAGGGAACGGGCCACAGCCGAGCACTGTCTCACACACCCGTGGCTTCAGCCCACTAAGCCTCAGGACAACCAGACAGTGGAGGAGATCCTCTCTGTGGAGGAAGAGCCCAGCTCCACCAGCAGCTCCACCAGCAGCTCTACCAGCAGCCCTGAACCTCCCAGAAGTATGAGCTCAGCTGAGGAGGAGGATGCAGAGGAAGTTCATGGCCCACTGACAAAGGAGCTGATAGTCATGGCGGCCTACACCCTGGGTCAATGCCGTCAGTCCTCCACCTCCACCGTGGAGAAGGAGGCCCTGACTGCTGAACAGAAAGCTATTTCCAAACGCTTCAAGTTCGAGGAGCCCTTCAGTGCCCTGCAGGAGGTCCCTGGAGAGTTCATCTACTGACCCATCACACGCACCAGCAATCTCACTGAGGAGAAGTTAGTGCTGTCACATTACCACACAAACCCTCTTAATATATACTGTAAGTGTATAATCAGATACTGTTGCACAGTCAGTCTCTTATTTCAACTGTTGGAACTTTTAAAGAACCTGCTCACAAATTTGCTCTGTATTGCATCAAAGCTAACTTCACTTTACCCTCCTGCTCCTCCTTAACACCTCCTAAAGAAACTACTGTAGCTTGATGTTGCATTTTATTTGGTTTGCTGTTGTAATAACTGACAAGGTGTAACAGCAGCATGACACACTGTTTGCTGTTGAAAGAGTGACATTTTCCTTCCACTGCTGCCATTTCATACCAAAAGAGAGACCTCCACCTCAGTGTGTTTGAGCAGAATTCACATTCTGGGAATGGGAGCTGTAAAAGCTGTCAAAAGCCATGCAGACATGTACACAAACATTTCAAACACCGATTGAAACTGAAAGTTCATTTTTGACTTAAGATGACAGAACACTGATCACCAGATCTGTTTTGTAGTTCTGGATCACGAGCAGTGGGCATAAACATGAGAGCCTGTCATATGAGAAAAAGCCACAGAACAGCGTTTTTATTGTTATTTAGTTAAGTGCAATGGAAAATACTACTTGCATAATAAAGGAAAAATATAAAATGCTGGTGCTATGTTTCAAAATTATTTCTAAATACAGCCTGCTCTCTTATTAATATGACTAATAAAAGTCCTTGCACACTTGCAGGTGGCTCTCTAGAAGTAATGCAGTGTAGTTTATATATTTGGATTCAGGGTTTCTGTGTGAGCCATCAGACTCTCCTAGACAAGAAGTATCTGAAGACACATGCAGTGTGTAAGTGCTGTGGTACTTCCTCTGAGGCCCCCTGTGAGCCAATGGGGTGTGAGCATGAGTGCCAGGGCTGCACTGTATGACTCTGCAAGCTTTATTTATTTCACCTTAGCACTCAGATAAAGATTACTCAAACATATGTTCCCTGGTTTCCATTTCCACTTATTTCATTAATATTTAAGATTTTTAATTTGATGCCAGCAAAATATTTCAGAAAAGTAGGAACACGCACAGTGACTGAAGGAAATGTGTTAACAGAGTGACTCGGACATCCCCCCCACACACACACATCCTCAGAGCAGCCTGGACTCATGACCTCAGCAGGAGGGCGGTGGCTAAATAAAGTACACACATAATTGATGTGCAGTTGGGATTGCGATAAAAACACTCCTTGAAAACAGCGAACACAAACTCCTTTTTTAAAATCAAATCTCTGTTGGCATGTGTGCATTTCCTCAGCGGGATTGTTCGTCATCACTGAGCCTCACTTGTATGTGTGCTTTGTATTTAGTGCCATGCTCAGAGAATGATGATCTCAGTTCTTGCTGTTTTTTATGGTTATTATTGTCAGCAGTAGTAGTATTTCTGTACAATGTTACAAATATTGCTGATATAACATTTTGAAGATTTTTTTTTTTTTAATTCTGTGTTAGTGTTTAACAATATGATTTAAAGACCCATGTCACATAGAAAACCTTCCTTTTAGAAAACAGACTGGTCTCCTCAGGGTTCAGTCCCTCCTGAAGTGGACACAGATCATTTTCAGTTTGGACATGCAGGTGGTGAACACTCCAGACTTCCACTGGGTCTGTCCTGTAAATGTAATGTCTGTGAAATTATAAGCTAAACAGATTTGTACATGAATGTGCTGTGCTGTAAATAAACACTTCAAAAGTGCTGAAAGTTGTCTTATTTCTGATTAAACCAATAAGTGTTCTGTAGTTTAATAGCTGGTGGAAATGCAAAGATCCAGATAAAATGTACTGTACTCCAAGTCAGAAGATAATCCAGCCAATAACGTAGATGAACTAATTCAGAGCATAGACTGTACTGTATATACAGGTGTTACGAACCAGTCTACGGGTACAGGTTGCAACATACAATGAGGCACCCGCTCCCCTCCCAGAACCCAAGCAGTCACTAGACACAAATCAGTTCATGGTAATGTGATTTATTTACAAGGTAACAGATGGAATAACAGCAGGAGTGTAAACACACCGGGGTGAGCCCAGGCCAAAACAATAAACAAAACGGGAGCTAACTCAGTTCGTCCACTTAACTCAATCAAAGCAAAACCCCAAAAAGAATGACACAGTCTTACCTCCCTAATCTAAACAAAACAGGAGAAAACAAGTAATCAAAAGGAAATGGCAGCTCACCCCTACCCACTCCCACTCACTGGCATCGGCAGCCGACAGCCGCTGCTGGTGTTGCACTCGGATGCTGGGAGAAGTGCGAGAACCTCCTGTTCATCACACGCTCCTGCTTCTTAATTCTGCGGGTCTTCCGGCAGGAACCAATCTCCCCATGGCTGGAAATCTGTCCACCAATCACAGTTGAGCCCCTGCACAGCTGGATATATATTATAGATATATATGTATATTGTGTTGTGACACTGGAGCAAATGTCTGATTGGCAGTGGCTTCATTTTTCAGCCTAATGACCCCAAATACACTGCCAATGCAGTAAAAGCATACTTGGATTTAAAAACACACAAACACGCACACAATGAAAGACAATGAGTCATGGATAGGCCTCCCCACACCCCAGAACTCAACATTGCTGAAGCAGTGTGCTATTTGTCAGCAAAACACAGAAGTAATCGTGGGTGTCATGACTTATGCACAGTAATGTTCAAATGTGTATAAATTGTTGAATGACTGTAGTCTTTTGTAAACAATCCTTCCTCCTTCTGTCTACAAACTTTGCCCTCAAAGTAAGGTTTTAGCAAAGTTATCCTTCTGCCATCATCTTGATGCAGAATTCTCATTTTCATACATCTTGAGCTGGAGCACTACCTCTCACTGCCACAAGATGAAAGCAGCAGTCTCTGTTTTACATCTTTAGGATGTGATAAGAATGAACAGCATCTAAAATGATGACCTTGCACGGTTCGTATATTGTGGCAGATATGATTAAAAACTTAAATTTAAATCTGAAAATCCAGTGACCGTTCCACATAAACTAGAATATGGATGCGTCCCTTGCGTTCCTCCTTAAATCTTTTTTTTGTCTGCTTCCTTTAGAGGTCGCCACAGGAGAACTTCTGCAGGCATCCTTCTCTGTCACACCAACCCTCTGCGTGTCCTCCTTCACTACATTCATGAATCTTTTACATTCATGGTGTTCCTCTTTTGCTTCTGCCTGGCAGCTCCATATTCAGCATCTTGTGTCCAACATCTCCACCGTTCCTCATCAGCCTTGCCTGCTCGGACACACTCTGACATATTTCTGATGTATTTGTTTCTAATCCTGTCCATCCTAGACACTCCCAGTGAAAATCTTAATACCTCCAGCTCAGCCTCATGTGTTTCTGTCTGTGCTAGTGTCTCCAAGCCATACATCATAGCAGGTGTCACTACCATCTTATAAAGCTTTCCTTTCACTCTTTCTGCTATCCTTCTGTCACAAATCACCTCTCATCTCTACCCACTCCACCCCGAACTCTTCACAACATCCATCCTTCTTCAGCTTCCTCATGTTCAGAGTTAATGGGTATACATAAATGTTGGTTTTATAGTGTCACCAGTTCAGCAGCTCTATATGGTGTCAGGCAT
>VVHJ01027065.1:1881-14305 GCA_015107715.1 Tylochromis polylepis
TTTCTACTCAGAACCTGAGTCTCCTTCTTTTTAAGCCTCTTGTGGGTGCCTGTAACACATGCCCACTGAGATACCAGATCTGCTGTGGTTCAGTTAAGTGAAAACAGCTGGGGTGGCAACCTGTGTCAGTCAGCATAAACATCACAGAGACTGGAGATCATTTATAAATGATTGTGCAGTTGATTGTATTTCTGCATATTTTTTCTTGATTTGCAAGATTTAATGCTTAATGAGAAGCATCGTGACAGTCCGTATTGATTACTGTGTAAACGTGATCACAAATTTTAATTAAACGGGCATGAGACACACAAATAAAAGTTGCTAAGTGTCTCAATGTTTGCAGGGAAATATGTAAAATAAGCACGTCAAATATCCTGTTCAGGGTGTTGCCGCTGTGTGGCTCCTTTTGTAGTTTTCTTAGTGATCAGATGCGCTTTTAATGCACATTAACAGAAGTCCGCTTTCTGTGTCTCCATATGTCAGCCGTCTAGCACCTGTTCTGTCCACAGTGGAGAGGTATAGATTAATGGATCTATATTTGAAAGCAAAGATGGTAACCAGTACTCACAGTAACCAGATATGCTCGCATGAATGGGATTAAGACAGGGATAAGGGCTCTGGCTGTTCTGGCCATCTGAAACCATTATTGCTGATAGACGTGAGTGGTTTCACCAGCTGTTGAGGCATCAGCTCATTATGGGGAACAACATTATTTGCCGCCTGTAGGAAATGTCTCATTTGACAGTGTGAAGTGTTAATTCTGTGCCACGGCCCCAACGCAGAGGTGTAAATTTAAATGATCCACATCCCATCATCAGCAGTCCTATCAAGTGACTGCCGATGCACACGTGTTCACCTCCTCCCTTCTTTTTCTTCTTGTTTTGTGCATTACTGCCACAGCTGAAGCCACAACAATACATAACGGATAGTAAAAATATCAGCAAAATAAGCGTGTGTGTATGTGTGTGCTTATTACGCTATCTTAAATGAAAAATGCAAAACTGCAGCGCCTCAGGTTTGAACAGTATTAGGTTTGGGGCCTAATGACACCTTTAAAAATGATTCAGTTAGAGCAGGAACAGCGCTGCAATAAAGCAATCACTGATGCACAGACACAAAGAGCAGGCTCTGGGTGCTGTGGTGGGGACATGTGGCCTTCTGTCTTAGTCACCTCAAGGAAGTTGCAGGTAAACATTTGTGCCCTTTCTCGGAAAGCTTATTTCCTGCACCAGCATATTTATTTGTTCCTCCTCATATTTTCTTTTCCCATCTCACTATCAGGTAAAAGCTGCTTCACAGAGGTGTGAAACCTGAACAAAATATGTATCATAACCCAGATACAGTTTGTCACTTCTGTCATTTTTCCTTAAGATAGATTACTGCAGACCAGACAACCAATGCTGCTTCCGATCAAAGTCAACAGTAAGGAGTTACTTGAACTGGTAAAGGCTGTCAGATGTGTGCAGTACCTGAACAGGTTGGGCTCGTTTGAGTATGAAGCAGCCCTGCCAGATTCACTCCTGCCCTGGTGGATTGACTGACAGAATGTTATTATTGCATCTTATTTTTGTTTCATATTACATTAACTCATACACTTAGAAGGCACTCAGATATTTTGAACATATAGTCACAGTTGCACATGAACATTTGGTCACTTATTTTTAAAAAAAATTAACATACTATCATCTAAAGTTGGGAAATCAAATTAATTTTACACCATCTGCCACATACAACCTGATTTGATCTTAAGTGGGCCGGACCAGTGAAACTACATGGTGAGCATGTAAAATTACATAAAAAGTTCTGGTTGTTCATTGCGCAGACTCTCCTGTCATTACAAAATATAATGTTTTCATGAATTCATATTTTTGAAAACGGTCTTTATCAATTAGAAAAGGTGTAAAACTTGTGAAAGTACAATTATAAGTTCAAAACCTATGCACTCTTTCACATTTTTCTGAAGTTGACCGTACTGGAGTCTTTGTCAGGCCGATTCTGGCCCCCAGGCCCTATGTTTGACAACGGTGATCTAAAGACAGACTTTGTGTTGTTAAGCCCTGGTGCAGAAGGCTAACTCTACTCCAACTATTTTATCAAAAGGATGCTTACTGGCCAGATGGGAGTCAATTAAAAAAAAAAATTAGGGTAAAAATAACTTCTAGAAGGATTCACTCCGATAAGATCAATGATCACAAATTTATTTAAGTTATTACATTATTTAATTTAAGTCACATAAATATACTCTCTCAGTGATGATAAAAAGATTTGATGTGTAAACTCTGGAAGCAGGATGTGGTTAGTGAGTCTTATCTCTCGGCTTTGCCGTCACTTCAAACAGGTGCTGAGGTCTGATGCGGTTTTCACGAGTGGAACCAACGTGTCAGGTCTCTGACCACATTAGTCCTGCCTCTCGTCCTCCTCACCGTCTTGCAGGCAGTGCAGTAGTGCTCGTTCCAGAAGGCCGGCTGATACACGCCGTAGCTCCTCCTCCAGTCCAGGTGCCGTCTCATCTGAACCGGGCTCCGCCTCAGCATCAGCAGGTATCGAGCCAGCTCTTCCACTGAGGGGAAGTCGTCCACGTGGATGAAGGCCTCGGGGGGCAGGAAGCGCTCATAGTTCTTCCTGGACGGACCCAGCACCACGGGGACGGTACCGGCCAGCACAGCGTTCCACAGCTTCTCCGTGATGTAGTCGGTGTGCTGGGAATTCTCCAGCGCCAGGTAGAACAGGTACCGCCTGACGAGCCGCACCACGCTGCCCGTCGGTAACGGCCAGCCCGCGCGCCCGAACACATCGATCTGGATGTATTGGCGCAGCTGGTGGTAGAGGGTCACGCGCGACTGGGACTCCGACCAGTTGCTGATGACCCAGGCCACGAAGCGTGACCGGAGGAGTTTGGAGCCGTGAGGTCCGCGAAGCGGCTGCGCAAAGCTCCTCTGGAGAGCCCTCTCTGCGCGCGCGCGGGGGACCAGATACCCATATGGCAGGAAAATGTCCGAGTCTGTACGGTAGCTCATCGTGAGGTTGAAAACACCCTCTAAACGCCAGAGTCCACGCGTGTGCGTGGGAGACTCGAAGTTCATCCATATCCACTTTTGCGCAGGTGGCCGCGGTTCTGGCGGGAGATCGGCGGCACCGGTGGCAATCTCCCGGTGGTGAATTATCACGGCGTCAGCCCGTGGGTACCTGAGCTCGTCGTCCGTGAGCGTGCAGCCGTCGATCTGAAACAGCTCGAGGCAGTCCGGAAGTTCTCGATAGTGACCGAACGGATGCGTCCATATCAGCAGCGTCACCGTGATGTTCTCCCCAGAGGGAGAAACCAGCAGGTCAGGCGCTAATGGATCCGGCAGGTAGAGCATGCAGACTCCCAGGAGTAACAGGAAAACCACGGTGGCCACGCACACAGAGGGGCAGATCCCTGTGAGAACACGCACGCAGCGGTTTTTCCGCGGGAATAAACCTGAGCGCCCGTCTGCTCCGTGAGCCGCGATTGAGGGGCGGCCCTCTGGTCTCCAGAGATCCCCAATTCCCATCGACGCCCTTCACCCTGCGGCTTCCCCCAAAGCTCCTATGGTGTCAGTTTGCGTCTTTGAGATATCCGCACAGCCATTTGAGGCTTTTCGGGGAAAGTAGGTTAAACACTGGGCAGAAATCCGCCGGAATCCATTACAGCCGTGCTATCACACCCAGTGTGCACTACTTTTAAAGTCCTTGTAGTTTCAGGTGCGACAAAGAGAGCAGGGAACAGTTTAACAGTCAGTAAAGGCCGCGGCATTCCACAGCTCCAACACACTTCTTCCTCTATTGTTGCCTCATTGTTTTCTTACCTGTCCAGCTCGTCAAGAAGGTTCAAACTGCCTTCATGGCTCATGTAAAGTGAAAAATGTTTGTCCCTGTGCTCTAGGATATACTTGACGTGGCAGCGTAGTTCTAGTTCTAGTTACCGCTGAATGGGGCCTTTGTGAGGCCTGATGACTGCCGGAGGGCCTCCCGGGCACTTGGGTAAAGCGTGCGTAAACATCTTGACCCAGGGCGCGGTCATCCGCTCATAAAACGAGGAAAAGTTTTTTAATTAGAAAGCCCTTTAAAAAAAATCAGCTCGTGAGTCAGTTTGGGAGTATAATGCAAACAATGTAAGATTGAGGTTTAAATCAAGAGTGCAGAATGTGTAACACTGGACACTATTGCATGGTTCTAACCCCTGAACTGGTGTTTATGATTATTAAGCTGTGTAAACAATCCCTCACATTTTAAAGGATGACAGTTTATGTTTATGTTCTTGTCAGCAGCAGTTCTTTGGCCCCTGAAAACTTGACACGGCCTCTTGTGAGACGCTACACCCGTCATTGACCACTTGGTGTCTCCCTACACAAGCGCAAAGCTTGCTCGTGCGCCGTCCTGTGGCGTTTGTTCGGTGTGTAGTGACATTGGGGTTCTTCCTCAGAACGTGCATGTCTAATTTGGCCAATGAATAAACATCCCAGCTGGAAATTAGTAATGCAGCAGCGGTGCTTTGAAAAGGTTTGGCTTGAATGTTTTATTTATTAGATATAACCCAGCATTGCAACACCCTCTAACTAAGATATGACTCACTGTTTTCATTTGGAAATCTCAAATAAAAAACAAAACAAAACAAAAAACAGTTGATAACACAGTGGCGCATTACTCTCCCTATAGAAGGACCAACTGTCCAGGCTGTTGTCATCATATGAATCCATTCTGATCAAAACTCATGAAAAAATGATGAGGCAGCAGGGATGGAAACCGTGCACTGTGTGTTGTGTCTGAGCTCTGGTGGGCAGGAAAAACACGCCGTGACTGGGACGATGTTATTCCTCCCCACAGACACAGAGTATGTCATGAAGTCTGAATGTGAGCGGAAAAAAAAATGGCAGACAAGGAGGAGTGGGAGGAGATGAAGCAAGAAGCATGTGTGTCTCCACTGGGTCCTCCTCCTTCCTGTTACATCCATTCACTTTTCTTCACCGTGGAAGGGGAAAAAAGAGAAGAGAATGTCTTTGTGTGCATGTGCATGCTTGTGTGCACGACTAGTTATCCCCATAAGAGGTTTTGTATTCTCTGTACATTATTTATTCTCCCTTTCATCTGAACAGTTCTATTTTCAGCCAATCATTTAATGTCGTGCCTGGGGTTATCTTCTGTTGGGAAGAAACATACCCAGACATAAGTTATGTAGGCAAGTAGTGAGGTTTAACATTATAAACATGTGTGCTTCTTCTCCAGAATAGCAGAGGCTCTTGAGCTCAGGAAATGACACATAGGGATGAGTTTGTTTTTTCCTTTTATTAGTTTAGTTTTATTTATTTTAAGCATTTTATGCAGCACAAAGCCATGCAAATGTGTCTGGAAATGTACTATAATTAAAGTCGAGCTGATTGGTGATATGGTGACATTTTGCACAGCTCAGATTACAGCCACGATGATACACACAAAGCCTGGCATTTATGTTTGTGTCATCTCGCCTGCTGGAAGAGAACTTATGTGACATCGTGCTCTTTCACTTGTTGTTGCAGACCTTGAATCTCTCTGGAGAGATCGATATTGCGTCTTTCTCGGTTCAAACATCTCTCCAACAACAGACTTGTGGGCACATGTATGCAATCTAGATAAAAGGACAAAAAAAACATACAAAAAAACCAGACAGAAGAGCTCTTCATGTCACTCTGTTTTGACCTGGGAAGCCATCAAACTGGATGTTTTGCAGACTTTTCCAGTTGTTTGCTACGATTTCCAGACTGCTGTTTACTGCTGCCTTCCTGTCTCTCAAAAGCAATACCACTGTGTATCTGTATGTGTTTTTGTGGATGTGTGAATCATGCCAGCACACAGAGAAGCATTCAGTTTTTGATGGGACCTCCAGGTCTTCACTCATCTTCCCTATTGATTTTCTCTTGCTCTCCTTTTCGCACTCCCAGGGGACTGAATGTCTCAATTGGTCCCGCAGGGGCGAAAGAGAGCGTGAGCGATAAAGAAACAGATAGAAGATGAGGGAAAGAGAAAAGTGAGAGGAGAAAAATGAAGGGGAGAACACAAACAAGGAAAAGAAGAGCCAGGAGGAGCCAGGAGGAGCCTGTGGTCGCCGCGATTGCAGAGGCCCTGGCTGACCCCTGACCTTGATCATGACCTCAGAGGTTGCACCGAAGGTCAGAGGTTGTGTGAAAGTGCCACTGCGGCGATTCACTCCACTGCCGGGTGATGATGATCTTATGCAGCCTCCCCAGCCTGTCTGACATGATCAGTGTTGCACTCTGCCTGCGGCTCCCAAGGGCCACACATCCATCTCTAACCCGGCCACACAAGGCCCGCTAAAAGCACCTTACAGGCAGAGTCAATGAGCAGGAGGAAAAGGGACACAAACAGAGAAAAGTGGGAAAGCTAAAGGACAGAAAGGCTGTTTTTAGCCTGTGGCTCTGGCCCTAGTTGTATAATGGCAGCGACACAGAATCTGTGCCTATTTCTATATATTTAAACTTTAACCAGAAGTACTGATGAGGCTTTTTAGACGTTAAATTTCCAAATCACAACATGTTCCTCCTGTTGTTCGTGTCATGAGCAATTTGAGCTGTTGTTCCTCCCCTCTAATTTTAACCACAGAGTAATAAAAAGGCAAGTTAGAAAAGGAGAAAAAACAAAAAAACAACTTGTGTCATTCATGGCAAACGTGCATGAACCTCTGTAACAGGAACACGATCATTTGTAGGCAGTTTGATAACTCTGACTGTTACTTGTTCCGACTTACACTGTGTACCCCCTGCTGCTTCAAAGTAATCCAGAGCCAAGTGAAGCTTCAGTCAAATCCTCATGGAGATGCTGTGTGTTGAAATGCAGAGTTTGAGAAGAGCGCAGCACAAAATCAACTGACTGGTAATGGCTTGTAGACTTGTGCAGCGCACTCTGTAGAAAGCTCTATTTTTTTTTCTTTTAAAGCCAAATTACATTAGCACATTACACCCTGACAACAATTTGGCATCAAAACTTGGAACAATTCATGTAAATAAAAAGTGTAAGATCTCTTTGGGTGCAGTTATGTTTGGATAAATGACCATTAGCCACAGCAACATTTAATGGTCTCTCTGATAAGAAAATGCTTTTTATGTGCTCAGATAAGAGTCTAGTCATGGGTTATTGTTAATTATTTTATGGTCTATCCTATTTATACAACTGTCCCTTATTTGTGATGATTGATTTTGAAAGGAAGATTATAAAAATCTTTCACTGTTTCTGAATTTTGAATAATTTATTTTTTTGCTTCATCTCTGTCACAGCGTTTCTGGTTTCTTGTGCTGAACATAGAATGCAGCACGGATAAACAAAGGCACTCCAATCACAATATCTGACTAATTTAGCCCTCCTGTGCAAAGCAAAACATTTGCAATAATAAATGAGGCTATCTAAAAGAAAAACCCTGAATAAATGAGTGGAGAGACACAGCCAGTGCAGATGTTTCCACACAGGTGCACTGCATGGTACAATTAAGCAATTAACATCCACTCATGCTCCGTGGCATGTAGATAAATGCTGAGCAAGCCCAGTGGATTCTCATTTTCTATCACAATGGAAGGAGGAAAAGATCCCTTTGAAAGAAGGGGCAGAAGCTTCAGTCACAACGCTCAATTGTTATTTGCTTAATTGACTTAAAGCACATCTGCATTTAGATCTACTGGAAAGAAATGGGGTTGGAAATCATAGTGGATGGTACACAACTGATGACCGTGACACTCTTGCAAACATTACAGAAGAGCAATCTTAAAGACAGATGTTATATGAAGGGATGCATGAGCTCATGGGAGAAGTTTGCTTTCTGGGTTTTTTGCCACTATAGCCTTTAGAAAGTCAGGTGAGAGAGTATAAAGAGTAAAGCAGTCCACAAAGGGGGGAGGTCAAACTGGATGTTTGGGTCAAAACAGAAGACTGTCACTAGGAGTCTCGGGTTTGTGTCCAACTGGGATCCTTTTTTAGATCTGACTTATTATTGTTATTATATTTATCTATATTTTTACAGGTTGGTTAGAGTAAGACTCCTAAACAACTTTGGTAGATTTAAAACACTCAGAATCTGGGTTAAACTCCTCACAACATTAACCAAGTATAAATTGACTCCTGCACACAACCACTGGCTCTTTTGTAGTTTTGGGGGAATTTTTCTGGCACGATTTGGATCGTTTTTTGCCATTAGAGGAAGGGTCAGTGCAAATCAATACAAACTCACTCTGGTTGTTCACCTTTTCTGATGTCTGGTCTCTTCCTGAATGCCCCCATCCAGAGGGCATGAGGGCTCACAAAACAGGTTGATGAGTGTGAAAATGATGTGAATCATTCATTGCGTGACCTTTGCAGTCACCAGATCTCAACCCAGTGGAACACCTGCGGGAGTTGTTGCACTGGTGTGTTAAACGGCTCTCCCCACCACCACTATCATCAAAACACCAAATGAGGGAATCTGTTTTGGATGAATGGTGTTCATCCCTCCAGTTGATTCCCAGAGACTCGGAGAATGGACTCACTGGAAACATTCTGACCCAGCACTTTATTAAATTTGGTTGTTATTTCTTTAATTTGTCACCTGCATGTACATTTCACATGTTTTTTATCGATCAGCACACATAACTTTTCCTTTCTGTTTTACTCCTCCTTTCAGTGTTTTCTTTGTGAGATGGGAGGAGATAACTATACAAATACAGCATAATGGACACATTGCAAAGCAACTAAGCTGGTACGGATTATCTCAGACCTGTATTTCTGGTTTTGCTTAATGATAGGTAGCATCATAAGTCAGGGAGGCCAGAACAAGGAGACACTGATTAACAAAGGGAAAGGAATGAGAGGATTAAACACAGGATTTATCCGTTCATATGCAGTTTTGTCTTAATAATAAACACATCTAAACAGCATTCATTGTTTCCTTTTGTAGATCAATTGCTAATAGTATTTAAAAATGACTAGTGAGCAATTTAATGTGAATCACACTTCTATTATGTTCTAGTGATTATATTAAAGCAGATGTATCCATTTCTTCGTGTGACTGATTCTTAACTGCAATTCGGTGCATTTTTTTATTAAAAGCATGTGACTGGGTGTGATTAGCAAACTGAAGCCAGCCTTTAATTCACTGTATTATGTCTATAAATGAAGTATAAAATAAGGCAAAGCTATTAAGGCTACATATCAGCTGAGCACTGAGCTCCATTCATACTCTTGGGAGGAGGGAGACACAAACAGCTTCAAATCAAATCAACTAATGGCCTGAAAGTTGAGCGAATTCAAAGCACAAAAATGCCCACCTTTGTATTCACAAAAATGTAGTGAAAGAGGCGTTATTATCTATGGCAAATTCTCATGTTATTTTTAGTGAATGCAATTAGAGTGCAATGGCTGTAAAGAAATGAAAATGATTGAGGGTGGGGGTGGGGGGTAAAGCTATGAAATATTTTTGTTAAATGCTCCAAGCGTTGAAGGAAAAAAAAATCCTCCAAAGTGTGAATGCAGGCGTGGATTTTCCACACAGCCAGGCCTCAAAACACACTCAACAAGTCAAATTTGGGAAGCCACAAAGTGCTAAAAATGAAAACAATGTGCAGAGCAGATGTGTCACCCTGATAAACCTGAGCAGCTCGGCTCTGGTTTGGTGTGCAGAGCCTGAAGCCGAGGCGTGATGCGTTTTAAGGTGAACGAGGCGGTGCAGTTTGACACAGGAATTTAGGGCACCCCATACATACAGTGTAATTAGAAATTCTTTGCATATCCCTCTGAGGCACGTCCACACACCGAGAGGGTCAGGGGACATGGTCAGCGGGAGTGACGCCTTGGGAGCAGCCTGGGTTCAGTGCATTGCTCAAGGTCGCATCAACAAACGATACACATGCACACTGACACTGTGACCACTGGGCTGAATGCTGCAGCGCTGACTTCACTGGATTAACAGCACAACAAGCTTATTTGATTAACTAATCTGATTAATATCTGTGCCGCTGAAGAATTCCTTAAACTAAAGGCTCATGTCCTTAATCGAATTATTGCAAACTGAGAAAACTAAACTAAAAGAAATAACCTGTTCAAAAGCTGGAGGCCACTTCATCTTTTACCAGTTCTTTACTATTTGTACACTAGATCCAATCTTTTCATAACAAAAACAAAACATTTGCAACAGATCATTTAACTGAGATAATTGTGGCCATATATTTAGAGTTACATCCCCCCTGCCCCCACCCACTCTATTCTATGTTTAGTAACCCTAATGAATTAAATTATGCTTAAATTCACGGTGAGCCATATTTTTGCAGCTGACTTTGGCACATGTTAACTTTTCTAGCACTGTGAAACACAAGTTATGTGCTACTTAAATAATAAAAGTTGTATTTTTTCGATGTAAAAAAAATGCATAAACTACCATTGCAAAGAAGTTGAGTTTTTATTTCTAATGCTGCCTGAATTTGCAGGCAGACTGACTGTAGGTGTAAAAAAAAAATAAATAAAAATGATTTAACTGTGGTTTTACATGATCTTCCAGCACAGTAAAGTCTGAGGAAACATTGGTCCTGACTGCTTCCCCCGGTGGGATATATTTATTTATTTTAGATATGGCTTCCAAGTAGCCTCCTGGCATTATTTTTGTATGATCTTTGCTCTCCGTAACACACACACACACACACACACACTGATTAAAAACAAGCTACAGCACGAACCACGGGCTCATCTGGCGCTGAACAACTTTGCCTATTTCAGCGCGATAAAATTAGGAGTAATTTAATGCCGATTCGCTTGTTTACCTGTAATATCTCAATGTTGATAAAATGCTATTTAAGCAATTATAATGGCGTTATTAAGGCGACACTCCTGGAAGGTGACTCCGCTCCGTTAGCCAGCTGCTGCAGGGGCGGGTAGCGGATGTGATCCGGTCCGGGTGTTCCGGCCGCCCGGTCCTCTCCACTGAACTCCAACCCCCGCGCTCTCTATCAGCATCTCATTCCTGTCTCAATATGTCTCAAGATGGCGGCCAATGCAGGATCGATGTTTCAATATTGGAAGCGCTTTGACTTACAACAACTACAGGTCAGTTCAACCTCTGTTTAAATCGCCTCCGCTTCTTTTCGTTTCGGCCGCCTCGCCTCTTTCGGCGGCCGGGTTTCGGGTCTTTTTCCGCGGCCGCCTCGGAGGTGTTTCGGAAGAGAATTCAAGACCTCTTCCTCACATTGATGAAAGTGGCTCTCTCGCTGATCAGAAATTGATCCTCTTTGTTCAATTCAACATCGATCGGACACTGCAACTGGGCAAGCCGGGGCGACGCCGCGGGGATGCGCCGAAATAATAGCCAAACGGTGGCGCTTTAGCGGAAAGCTCTCGGCTGGCTATCTTTATTGCGTGTTCTTCAACTTTTACCGGAGCCAGTAGCCGTAGTTAGCCCGACGCTTTAGCCGTTGTAAGGTTGGATAATTTCGGAGGGGGGGAAAAAAATAAGTGCGACTCATTATACGGTGGCGCTGTGGTGACACCAACCGTTGAGACGGGCAGCACAGACACACAACAGTGTTTATAGTTGTGTTTTTCCCCCTTCTGCTTTTAACTGTCATATCGGTAAGTTTAGTTGAAAGCGAACGGGAACATTAGCAACCTTATCGGCTAACGGCTGTGAAACAGTTTATGTTAAAGTCGTGTCAGAGATTATGCTTGATGAACTCGGTCGTCTTTTTTTTCTCGGTTTCCCCTGACGGCAATTATACACACAGTGAGGTTTTCACAGACGTTGCCACGTCTGTGGGAAGTGGACAGGACGGGACAGTGTTTGTTGACGCGACGCAATTAAAAACACGAACGTTGGAAATGTGATAGATCATGACCTTGTGATTATGATCAACTCCCAGAAATGTCCCAGCCTCGCACGCGCGAGCTGGCACGCGCACGCACGCACGCACGCTCGCTAATCTCGGCGTGCACGGAGGAGATAGATCCGTGGCACAGGAAGGGAAAGAAAGAGGGGGGGTGTACGAGGAAAATATTGGGCCTTATTCAGTGCGTGAATATAGCCTGTGTATATTAGAGCGTGTTTGACCTATCACAAGACGTGTAGACAATGGCACTGTTGTGTTTTCCCGTGGCATTTTACATGCATTGCTGAATTTTAAATCGCAGTTTTATGAATATTAGTAGCCCCAGTTGCCGTCGTCATTAACATAAAGATTGCATTATGTAGGCTTGGCCCAATTGTTCATACATTTATTTTGCAAACCGCACGGGCTTTGGGGTTTAAACTTTTATTTAGGTCATGATGCCCCTATGACTGGGTAGACAAAAGGACAGTGAACAAGTCTTCCCAGCGGGGCTTTGTGTTGCACTTACGCCACATCATCAAGGCTTCACTTCTCCTATTTATTTGATCCTGTTCGGTCCTCCTACTCATGCCCCCTTG
>VVHJ01027066.1:16498-26760 GCA_015107715.1 Tylochromis polylepis
TTCTTTTCCCACTGCACTGCGGAATAAACCGAAACAGCAGATTACAGCAAGATTTCGGCCTCCCAGCCTTGAGAAGGCTCCAGGCGGTGTAGCGACCTCCCTCACTAACTCCCTCTGAAACAGCCTCAAATTAGCCCATTGCTTTCATGTCCCAGAATCCAAATTATTAGCACAGACTCCCAAAGTGAAGGTGTTGGCCTCATCGATTTCTGTAAGGAGGAACACATGGGCGCTAAATAAGCGCTTTTGTTCAGCAGCGATGAACTTTACGACTTGGTCTGTTTGCTGTGTTTGTGGGGACAGAAAAGCCCGTTCTGATAAACTTTTAAAAACCCAGTTGGACTGTTAATGGGATTCATATTTAAATGTCTCATCTGTTAAAAATGTTGGGAATTCATTCAAACAACCTCAAACACAGTGATGTGCTCACAGCTTTTCTTCACATGGTGTCGAGCGCTGACGGTGTGAGGGAGCAGTAGAAAAACTCGTGTCTCTCTAAGCGATCAAAAAATATTAACCACAGGTGTAAACATTTATTTTAAATCTTAAAATGGAATGTGAAATCCTCCTCTATTTCACGTTATTTTATTATAATTATTAAAATTTTATTTTATTTGCAATTATGTATGTATGTATAGTACCATAAAATCCGTATTCAGGATAAGACTGCAGAAACGCACTGTTTTGTTTGTTTGTTTGTTTTTGATTTTTGTTTGGGGGTAAAAGTTAAAAATATTTAGAATTGAGGTAAAAATTTTTAAATTAGGGCAAATTGTTCCCTATAAAAAAAAGCAGAAACACATAAAATAGGAGGCAAAAAATGCACAAAAGCCCAATAATGTAAATAAATAAAAAGTCTGATGTCGATTGTTTTCTCAGTGTATTTGTCTCGTTTCAAAAGGTACATAATAATAATAATAATAATAATAATAATAATAATAATAATAATAATAATATCATTATTATTATTAACTGCTTTCTTTATTTTGTTTTCTTTATTTTATATTTCTTTCTTTTTCCCTCACGGAACTCATAGCACCTACTTTTGTAAGTCTTAAAAAAATCTTAATGTTGTTTTTGTAAAATTGAAAATCTCCCCTTTCGAGTACTTGTGAATATTTATTATATTATTTATTTTCTAGGCTCAAAGAGAGTGTCTTGCTTTTTCAGCTACAATGTTTTCAGTTTAGCCAATCAGAGCCGAGAACCCAATCCGCTATAGTACCGTATGCTCACTGCAGTAAAATGAGTAAGTACTGTGCTGTATTATGTAAAGATGCTGACCTGCTCTGCTTCACTTCACTTGTAATTTTGGGTGAAGTTTTTTAAAGTTGGACCAACTTGGACGTGAACAATATGGAACTAATTAAATGAATAAATATTTTTTTTTATGTATGTGGCAGTTTGATGCTGGTCTTATAACCTGTAGGGTCAAGCGGCTTACACGAAGGCCAACACATAAACATTTAATACGCACAAACACGTGCAGGACAAATCACACCTAGAAGTAATCACGGGTGTCTGTAAATGGTTAAATCCCGCCAGCTCTGCTCTTTGCTTCTTTGCTCCTCAGTTCAGCTTGTTGTTTGTTGGGCCTTGATGACACTGTGAATGTTACACGGATAAATTTGTTGGCTTTTTTTTGTTTTTTTTTGTTTGTTTGTTTGTTTGTTTGTTTGTTGTTGTTTTTTTGGGGGGGATCCTCTTACTCACCAAAAACAGAGCAATAAAATAAATAAATTCGCCTCCGTCATCATGTTTGGGCGGTGACAGGAGCCCAGGTGGTGGGTTTGATTCCCCGTGCGGCGGCAGTGAGGTCACCAAGAGGACTTGCGTGATAAGAGGAGCGAAAACGAGACTTTCTGTGGAAATCTGTCCTGTAGACACGCATTATGGACTTCTTTCATCTTTCATACCGCTTCTGGTTTTTCTTGCTGTGCCCCTCGGCATGTATGTTTAATCAGACGGCCATCAGACTGCGAGGAGACCGAGCTCGACCCCAATTTTAGAGAAACAGACAGTGGACATGAATCTCCCATTTTATTTATTTTTAAAGGAAAAAATACATAATAATAATAATTATGATTTATAATGTATTTATTTATTTACTGTAAAGTTTGTAGGTTGTGTGTATAACTAATGTTTCCTCTTATAACAGTATGACTACCTATCCAAATACTGTCATCTCTGTCAGTGTTCTCGTTTAATGACTGAGATTTAAATGTATTTGAATTTCCATTACATGAAAACGTCATGAAGTCACAGGAAACGTTTGAACATTTTTAATAAAAGTTCATAGTTCTGTTCAAATCGGGCACTCACTGTGCAATACACCAATTTACAATCGTAAACTTCCTCATTAGGTGTAATTCCGCAGTGTGTGGTTTGGGGATCGCCGGCAGGCAGCACTGACTGCAGCTCTAATAGCCTGAGCACTCCCAGCTATCCTTCAGGGCCATGATTTATTGAAAAATATGGTTCCTGTGTATAAGCTAATATGACAGAAGTGCTTTGACCTCGGGGGGCAGTGCACTCTCCACGCCAGTCAGCTGCTACCGTGAGCGCGCTCGGCTTCTTTCTCACGCGATTCCTCAGTTTGAAGGTTTTTGTCTTCGGGTTTTTTCTTGCTTTTATAACAGATTTATTAAAGTTTGCATGTGAAAACAAAGGTCAAAGCCCAGGGTCACATCGAGTGCAACCAGGGCACTGCTCAAAAAAAGGAGACAAACATGGACGGAAAGCTCTATTTTCAGGATCCTTTTAAAAGTATTTATATTTGAGCCTTTTCAACAAGTGTTCCTTGATTGTCCTTTTGAGGAAATAAAAAGGACAATTTGACATTTTCTGTCTTTGTAAAACGTTACAGGTCCTTTTTATGAGTCTCACCGATTTCCCATCTATACAAAACTAAATACAGTCTTTGTTTATTTTTTATTCAAATAATTTACTATCGACATTTTTTTTTCTTGTGGTTATTGAGTTATTCGCTCATTTTTGCACTTTTTTCTGCACTTCTGCGATTTTCATGAAACAAAGATAATCTAGTGTTCTTCCCCTAAAAAACTTTAAGGGCTTAAATTCATATAAGAAAAGTTAAATAAATAAATAAAAGTGTCAGGAAACTGCCAACATCTATTTTCAAACAGAGTCCCTAAATCAGGCTGTGTATGGATGAGCCTGCACTGACATCACATGCTGTCTCCTCCAATAAAAGCTCAGACTGAGCAGTAGTAACCTACTTTCTAAATTACTCAGCCTCCCAGAAGGCTCCATCATCACCACTCAGTTAAGTATGCCAAACACAGGCTCTATTTCAACACACTGATGCAACCAAGTCAGTGGGGATTTGATTTAGTTTCTACTTAAGCAGAAGTACAGATACTTGTGTTAAAAAAAAAAGTAAAATAGGTAAAAGTTAAAGTAGTGATTCAACATTTTTACTCAAGTAAAAATAAAAATGTAGATGAAATGTACCTTCTGAAATGTTTCCAAAATATAAAATTAAAAACTAAATCTTCTACAAGCTCTTTTGTGCAAAGTTAACTGAACCAGAATTTTACATGTTAATATAATAACAAAACAATATTACTAAAAGGGAATATAAACTTTATTTCAACCTCAGATCTAATTTTAGTGAATTCACACAGCTTGAACATCTGTTATGTAGAACACAAGAAGAGAAAAACAAAAGGGAATGAAAAATATTAGTTCTGCCTGTCTACACTGGTGATTCTGCCTCTGCACCCAAAAACATGAAATTGCCTGTAGTCGGGGGTTTTAAATGGGATTCAGGAGGTGGAGGAAATCTAAGATGGGTTGCAATTGGTGCAGTGTGAGGAATAAGAAGCACTTAGAAATAAGCCTCAGTCGTTTCTGTTGTGAGCTCCAGCAGATTTTGTGTACAAGCTGTGATCAGATGAGCTGTGCTGCTGCTCCTTGTGGATTTAGCTAGCTGATTTCAACAGGATAGCAGATGTTACATGAGCTATCATGGCTGGTACAAAGGTGGACTTCAGTGAGCGAAGCTAATCAGCTTAAATTTAAATCGATGTCTGCTACCCTTGATGTAACCTCACACTGACCATGAACACCACGGCCACTCTGCTCCAGTCCATTATAGTGTACTATGGAACAGGTAGCTTTAAATTTCCAATTGATCAAACTGGAAATTTAAATCTAACGGTCCTTACCTTTAAAAATAAGCTTTCTTCTTCCTCTTCTGTCTCTTGTTTTTCTTACATCTTTCTCCAGGCTGAAATTAGTTCTCGTTCTTTTCTCTCCCTTAGAAATATAGCAGCTGTAGCTTCAGCTAGCATCAGAGTGCATGACCTCTTCATTGTGTTTAAATGATGCATAATTACAGATTTTTGTCTATGTCCTCTCATCGTGTGAGATAGGATGATTTCACCGCCTATTTGCGTATCCATGATGGATACACAAATGGGATTGTCTTTTATATCTTGTTGTTCCCTCCGTTTAAGTTCAAACCAGTTTGATATCTGGAAGGTGCACAGTGACGTGAAATAACACATCGACTCATGTGCATTAAATCCAAAACGATGAGCCTTTTTTCAAATGTAAGGAGTAGAAAGTAAAAACTTTTGTTTTAAAATATTTGGGAGTAAAAGTAAAAATTTGTGAGAAAAAAATAAAAATTCAATTATAGCACAGGATACTTGAAAATGTTACTTAAGTAAAGTTTTGTTTTGTTTTTAAAGTATTTGTACTTTATTACTTCCTACCTCTGAAGATAAAGATATAAACATTTACTAATCAGATATTAACCATTAGCGTGAGCATATCCCACGTCCTTGTACAGCTAAAGACTTTAGTGGTGTTACAGATAAGCTGATGTTTTCTCATTGATCTAATGTCCCATCAGCTGAGATACTTGTACTCCACAAGAAGTGCTCGGTTGATTTCCACCCCAGCCCAGAGGGATGAAGCACATCTCCAGTGGCTGCATTTATCTTAGGTTACTTTATCTTGCACGGGAAGTCTGTGGATAGTCCCTAAATGTGTCATTTCTGAGCATAAACAAAGGAAACACTGCACAAACCTGTCTTTGACCTCTCAGACACTTCTGATGGGCATTTTTTCTGAAGGTTTCATTTGTTTATATTTGCACTGATGGGTGGGGATATGTGGCAATAGCCCACAACGTGCTTAAAATATCAAGCGTTTTGCTCCTTTGTGCTAAACTGACAAGCTGGCTCTAACAGGGGTTAATTTGCCATCCAAGGGTTAAACAAACAGGCATCACTAGTTTATTTCAACCAAGTCTTGGATTTGTTTTGCTTTCAGGCTTCTGCCAAGGAAAATTCAAACAAGCGAAACTAAAGACAGCAAACTAATTTTTCCTAACAGATTTTTGTGAGAGCATAAATGTCTTTGCAATAAAACAAACAACTCCCAGAATGCCTTTTGGTTTGTTCCAATGAATCGGGCTCAGGGTGCAGTGAGGTGAAGGCTAATAGGGATTAAGCAGGAGAAGTATGTGTCAGTTTCGATGGTTGTAATCTGGAGTGTTCTTTTTGGAGTTTCTGAGCAGGTATAAAACGCAGATTAGGAAGCATTTCTGATAAGTGACAGCGGGAGCCTGGAAGTCTGTTTTCATGCGGGGCCCAGCGCTGACCCATTTGACACAAACTGCCAGAGAAACAGCATGCTTTAAATCTCATCTGATGGGTAGAAATTTGGTTCTTTAAAAAAGAAAGATGAAAAAACCGAAGGTGAAATTAATCAACAACGGACAGCAATTGCTGCAGGAGAGCCTGAAAGACCAGACAATGTCGTCAATAACTCTACGCTCCATGTGGCATAAAGGGGCCTTCTGGTTGACTGGCTCTTTTAAGGCCGACCTAAGATGTCTGGACCTTACTGACCTCATATACACTCCTGCATTCTGGGCCATGGCTTTGACCTCAACAGTTTGCATTGACACAGTGGCCCATTATAGTGCCAGAAATAATGATGTGGAGGATCCCCCAGCAGACTATTAATGCACTGATTCCGATTATGTATACTGAAAGACAAACATAACTAGCGCTAAAGATACAGGATTGGATTATCATCTGAATAAGTTTTATGATGATTTATTTCTGGACGGGCTGTGCCGGGGAAATTAAAGCGATCTTGAGGACTAGATGTCCCCTCATTCACTATTCTCAGGATTCTTGTTGTTTAATTGAAAACTTGCTCAAACAGCAAAAGGCCATTTGTTAAAAAAAAAAAAAGAGAGAGGGAGAGAGAGAAAAGAAAGAAAAACTGGCAAAGTGCAGCCCTTGAGTGCAGTTTAAGGGGATTTTGGGTGCTTACATTTCACGCCAGATCAATGCTAAGCTCATGTTTTTTTCTGTACTTGGCTACATTTATCAGGCAGCTTTTGTCACTTTTAAGACTTCATATAAAAAAAGCAATGAGTGTGTAAAATATTAGCACAACAAGCTATAAGAAAGCATGTAGCAAATGCTATTGAATATAGGCTATGTTAAATATGTTAACAAAACTGGGGCCCTTCAGCATAATACTTCTGGCACTTCAAGTCTGTTGACAACAGTTTTTTTTTTTTTTTTTGTAAAATGATTAGTTGAGGACATGTAATCACAAATCTTTAAATTGTAGTATTACATTTTATGGGTGTCTCACACTGCAAATAATAGTCTAATAAAATTGCACAGTAATATAAAATGATCCTAAATTAATGAATTCAAAATGTTACTTTATATAGGAAGCAGAAATAGGAGTTGTTTATTGTTATTCATACAGCATGTAATCTAGAGGTTGGGCTCTTCATTGCATAATCTGTACCTTATGCCATACCTAATTGAATGATCTTGAACGTACCTCTGTGCTGTTCCTCAAAATGGGGCGAGACAGGACAGGAAGTGTTACGTTAATGTTGCTGTCGGCCGAGTGGCGAGAGGTCATTTTTCAAGCTGGCACAAAAACACCTGGCTGAATCATTGTTGGGGAAAAACAGCAGAAAGCAAGGTATCCCATAATTTTCCATATTTAAGTAACCAGATACGTCGACTCCTCCTGTAGACTCATACGAGCATCAGCACAATTACTTGGGCCCTCCATATTTTCATAGCTCAGGAAGGAGGTCAAGAACAATGGGATGAAAGCAGATTATGCTCTCTGACAAGCCTCCACGTGTGCTCTTGAACTACTGACCTATAAGTTCATAATAAAACAGCATCTTTCTAAATTACCCAATATAAAGAGCAAAGTCACACTATTAAGGGTCCTCATCAAAATAAGACAAGGGATAAGATCTCATTCACTCATCCATAAAGTGCAAAGTAAGTAAAATGTAATAAATAAATAACTAAATGAATTCATGCATGAAAAGGGTGGAGATAAGTAGAAAAATAATGTTTCTGGTAAATGTACATAAAAATCTGCTTATTTGTTGAATACGTTATTTATTAATATTGAATAGTTGAGGTTAAAAGGATATTGAAATGAAAAACATACCAACTGGTTACAGTGAAAGCAAATTTTCAGTTTGCTAGAAGTGAAAGGGTCCTACGTGAGCGCCACATTTTCTGTGACTGTTGTAAAAGTTTTAGTTATTTCACACGAAAAGCTGGCTCCTTTTTCATTTCTTGTGTTTTTGTCACTGCTTGAAGTGGGCTGGACCTCATTAGAACTACATGACGTCATGCTCCTGTGGACCAATCAGAATCCAATTCAGCAACATTTGAATGAGAAGGTGGCAACATTTGTGAAGGGTTTTGGTTACTTAAATGAAATGTTCTAAAATCATAAAGTCCTCATTAATAAATTATATTTTTTCAGAACTTTTTGGAGATGGAAATCCTAAATATTGGAGACCGGCTTTTTAAACCTTCCCATTAACAAAGAAATATGTCTCTTTATCAAGTCATATCTTGAATGGGTGTGAATTTTTTCATACCGTTGGACATTTTCATGTTACAACTAAGATTTATTTAATAGCAACAGTTTCAAACTGTGAACACGATTGTGAGATTTAAAATGTTACCATCACAACTGCTGGCAGTAAATGCACATCATCACACTTTACAGAAAGCCAAATGCATTTAATCAATAAATGAATTTAATCACAATTTTTAAACTGTAAATTGGTAATTAAAGTAGAACTTCATGACACATCCTGGAAATTAAGGTGTAATTTCATAACATTTACCAAAATATATGGTTTACCTTTTTCCCTAAAGATACTTACCAGTTCCTGATGATATGTAAAATGAAAGTAAGACCAAATAAATAACAACTGGCAGTTTTAAAAGGAAATATGAATAAAAAATAAACTGTATTTTTTTCAATGGTGTTTACCTATGCAGTGTATTGAAATGAAGGAGACACAAATATATAAATAAATCATAAGTATTTTTTTTTTTTTTTAATTTAATGAGTACCTTCCAGATACATTTTTGGGTGATGGCTGGAGGATATGCTTTTCCACTGCACTCTCCTATTACATAAAAATGTGATAAGTTGTAGGATACTCTATAGTACAACCAGCACCCCCAATTACAACTGTGTAATTACAGGGTAAGAACAGGAAACACTGCTTGTCCTGCCCTTTAAAACACCCCATATGTTATTAAATTAAAATCTATTTTTTGTTAGTAAGAACCACTAAGTATTTTAGATAGATACACTAAAATCAGAAGCATTCCATGGTAAATGTTGAGAAATTGCACCATAAGTGGTGGGCTGTATTATGAAGACATTTCAAAATGTTTGTGGAGGTGTTACACACTTTTCTGTGAGAACCATTTGTTGCTCTTTGCTTCTCTTCTCTAAAGTCTGATCAGAGATTTAAAGATTTATTTCCATTTCTGTGTTCACGTTCTTTCTTTCTGTTTCTGAATATGTGCTGTACTCTGGTGTGATGCTTTCAAATGAAAATATGTAGAAAATAAGGGTAAGTACGGCGAAGTTGATCAGCATGCAGCCTGAAAAAAAGACCTGCAGCCTGGAATGTTCTGAGCATTAGTTCAAGGCTACTTACAGATGAAAGTAAGCTTTTCACAGTGTTTAAATCCTATTACAACTCCAAACACGGCCGTGTTTGACTCCGCTGTTCACAGTTTCATAGCTGACTAAATATTTTCCACTTTCAGCATTAATTAACTCATTTTAAGCTACAGCACACTGCCAGACCATCTATGGGCACCCAAGGTGAAGCAGGGCTTCTCTCAATAAAAGATACATTATTTCTCCTTGGATAATCGAATGTTCATAGGATTTGGAAAGAGTTCTTAACCATGGTCAAATACTTCTGTCTCATCCTATCACTTAGTTTGTAGGTGAGAAATAATTTTTGTCATGTGTGAAGTTACCCTGTTACTGAGCTTGATATAAAGCTACTCACTGATCTGACTTTTAACCCTCTGAGGCGGGAATGGAAAAGTGTGCCCAATGGGGGCACAGGAGAAACTGGGACTGTTGTGGAGGGCCGCACAAATAAGCTGAACTCAGTTCTGCTCAATACTAATTTGTTCTCATTATAAGCATATTGGTGTGGCCCTCCACAACAGTCCCAGTTTTTCATGTAACCAACTGGGAAAATTAGTTGCCCACTAATCAAAGTCATCACCAGTAATGCCCCAAATGTAACTGCAACCAGGCAATCAGAATATGTCACTTTTGTATTAATTAAATTGTTTTCTAAAGTCTTAGCAGTCAGGGGAACAAAAAAAAAAAAACCAAACAATTATAGTAGACAGATATCTATGAATAATTATTTCCCCGCTCCAAAAATGTTTCCAAAATGTATAAGGTTAGGGTGGGGTGTTGCAGAGGGTTAAGATGGTTAAGCTAGAGGAGGAAAAACCTGTTTCCATTTCCAAAAGAGATCTTCTGTGATCTCTGTATGGGTAAATAGGAAATAGGTGGTTGTAAACAAATAAATGTACAAGTTATAACTCAGATTAAACTGCACTGAGAAATACAGAATTTGTGGTTTTCAAGGATGAAACTTTAAAGGCCTCTCCTGCTCAGAAATCTGCTTCAGTGTTTTAGGTTCACTGAGTTTGACACTGAAACACTGATTTTACATTTTACCCATCTGTTGAAGACTGGATGTTTCCTGTGCTTACTTTAAGATGAGGCTATCTTAGTTTAGCCGAGGTTAAAAGATGGATCTGTAAAACTTTGTCACATTGCAACTTTCTAACACTTCATTAGGTTATGCATCTCACTGATGTTACAACACACACACACACACACACACACACACACACACACACACACACACACACACA
>VVHJ01027066.1:27108-43703 GCA_015107715.1 Tylochromis polylepis
CCGGTTTTGGGGGGGGGAGGGGGGGCCCCCCCCCCCCCCACCCCCACGCGTGTTGTTTATCTGGCATGAATGCCACATCAGCAACATCTGTTTTTTATTAGCATTTAAGCATGATTAACGCACAATGATACCATTAATAATGATTAACACTCCTCCTTTAAAAGTGTTTATACATTATGCTTAGTCTTGAGTTTTTTGCTATTTTAAGAAGAAGAAGAAGAAATGTTTTACTACGCTTTGTTAATGTTTATTATCCCTGTTTTCTTTAAAGCCAAATAACTGGATGTGAGTAACCAATGAAATAAAATATAAAAATAGCATTTCTGTGGGAAATGTTTGCTTTGTTGTGTCATTATGGACAAGAAAGTGAAACCTGAGCGTAACAGAGTTCTTTTGTGAATAGTAAATATAAATTGTGCATGGACAAAAGTAACCAATAGGCGGTACTGTGCACTGTGCCATTCTTCATGGAGCGTTCTCCATCTCCAGCCCTGAGGACAACACCGTATCTCTGCCTTGGTTTGCTCCCTAATTGACCTAAATACAGCATCTCTGCGGTCCCTCAAGGCAGACTATCGCACAGCCCACACGAGAGCCTCCAAACAACGAGACCGTGTCCGGGTATTTCCTGGAGTAATTCCTCTTCGCCTTTTGCCCTCAGCTCAAACCCGAAACGAATTTGCTTTGTGGTCCCTCATAACTGCAGCAGGCTGTCCTCACATGGACTGCGTCGGGATGGTCTGCGCGCAGAAGACGCTTCTGGCCCGAGCTAAGACGCCTTCCCGGGAATGACAGTACAAAATTTACGTCTGGGGAATTTTATAAGGGTTTTTTGTAACGGGCGGACTGATAAAGTCAGTATGCTGGATGATAAAACACCGAGACTGAAATCCGGTCCTCCATCGAGAGGTTCATCTTTTTACATTGAGAATTTGCTGGGAACTACAGGAAGGCATTCTTCAGCCGAGGAGCGAGCGGAGACTCCGAGCTTCAAAGTTACTGGTCACGACGCGGGAACGTGTCCAGGTCTGGAAACGAGACGTCTGAGCGACATTGACGGGTCGGATTGGAGCGGAACATTTGCAAACACAACGAATGGCAGCTCAAGAAGTGAGTTTACTTCTGACCGTCCTTTCGTCCCATCGAAAAGGTTGCTGAAAATAACAAATGATCGTTTTTGTTTCGCCGATTTGTTACTTGTTTGTCGCTTACATGATTCGGGTTGAATATAAAACTCATCTTATTATTAATAAGCAAACATCACCCCAAAACCCACATCTAACGTTTATGGTTTATGCATCTCGCTTTGGGGTCTCAATGGGGCAAAAGTGGACATGACACATGGTCCGCTCCCTGTCCCTTCCTCCGTGCGTAAAACATCCCGACTCTCCCATTATCAGCCTTGTAGAAGCCGACAGTATTTGGCATCCACACAACGATCTCCCTCTTGTTCTTTAAATAGACCAGCAGCGAAGAGCTGATGCGTATTTATAATCTTGGAGAGAAGAGACAGCATGAATGTGCCCAATTCCCCGCTGTGCACAAATCTGACAGTGTGTAGGATGATTTAAAGTGACTTTTCCCCCCTTTTCACGACATTCTTCGCAGGTCTTCTTCACAAAAGTAGCCACTCGCACGAACACGCAGATCCCGTGCTACGCAGCGAACGGGATTCCCCAACTTTAACGGGACAGACGGAGGAGAACGATAAACCGGCCGAGAAGGAAGGCGACGGTTTGACAGATGAGAAGGAAGAGGAGGACACGCGCTCCTCTCGCGTCTCTCTAGGGGACAGCTGTGACACAGGTGAGCTCAAAGTACACGTAAGTCGTTAAAAAAAGGCAAAAAAACAAACAAACAAAAATAATCTGTCTTGTTCTCTGCTATAAGCACAACCGGGATTTGACACACGCATGCGCCTTTCTAGTACACAGTCATGCAGAACTTTTATTTATTTTCGATTTTAAAAAAGCACATTTGCAGAGCAACTTGGCTCGGTGCGGTTTCTTTCTGATAAGGTGCAGTAACAGCAGCAGTGACCCAAGTTTTCAAAGGTTCGCATTAAAGAGCAGGGGTGTAGTTAGCAATTCTTGGGTCTGAGGGCCATACCCTGCTCTTCCTGTTACAGCAGAAGTGGGCAACATGTTTTATTTT
Source organism: Tylochromis polylepis (assembly GCA_015107715.1). Classification (NCBI taxonomy): domain Eukaryota; kingdom Metazoa; phylum Chordata; class Actinopteri; order Cichliformes; family Cichlidae; genus Tylochromis; species Tylochromis polylepis. Next base: position 29,263 of record VVHJ01027066.1, read on the forward strand.
ATTTTATTTTGTTGTACAAATTAGATAATAGCAAAAGATCATACATTTAGTAACTGAATGGAGACATTACATTAGGGGTTAAAATAAAAATATTACTAAAACTTTATATCTAAATGCTATATGAACATTAAATTAGCTTAAATATTGCAAATTGCTTAATAGCACGGCATAGTTCATTGCATTGCATAGCAGTACTGCCTAACTGCAGGTATTCACCTTGTGACTCATTAGCATGAATTTGATCAATTAACAGCTACATGCCCTGTAAATGCAACACTAGAAATACCCCCCCGCCCAACATATATAACATTTTTACTGTTCCAGTGTGTGTTAAGAAACTTTTTAATGAAGACGCTGCTTCATCTTGGTCTCAGGTGACATCACAGTGGTGCGAAAGAAGAAGACACGCACTGTGTTCAGCCGAAGCCAGGTGTTCCAGCTGGAGTCCACCTTCGACCTGAAGCGTTACCTGAGCAGCTCGGAGCGAGCTGGGCTGGCTGCGTCGCTGCAGCTCACCGAGACCCAAGTAAAGATCTGGTTCCAAAATCGCAGGAACAAGTGGAAACGGCAGATCACGGCGGATATAGAAGCCAGCAGTGCCGCTGCACCGTACACTGCCCAGAGGGTGGTTAGAGTTCCCGTGCTGTATCGCGAGAGCGTCACTACCCCGCTGACACTGACAAACCTGCCCCACATGTCACCTCCAGTAGTTGGCTTTTCTAACTCTGTTAACTACCCGCTGACTGGCCACTTCACCCACCCGGTATCATTCATAACACCACAGATGACCGGGCTGGTGTGACTTAAAGAGTGGAAGAGATCTGGTATATCTGCGACTCACATAAATCAAATAATGATGCTGCAAAAGGTTCATGTTAGAATATTCAGTAAAGTTAATCCCTGCAGTGCACTGAGGATTTTCAGCCTCTGTTGAAATGTTTCTTTGGATGTTTTCTGGAAGTAATTTAGACAAATACAAGCAAATTTAGCTCAAGGTGCCTGTGTCTACTTTCAGCAATAAAATTCCTCATCATTAGCAGAACCTTTATCAATTTATTGTAAACAAAGGTCATTTTTAAGATTTAGTACTAAATTTAGTACTACTAGGAATAAATTAGTACTGATTAAATTATGATGGATATATTTGGACCATTCAAGCTGCCCACCATCCTGTCCTCTGTGCTTTACTTTCACACACATAGTCACATAGTTTCCAACTAAAGCTCCATTTTGCGATGGTTTCTTTCACTGGAAAATGTAGCTGTTCCACATACATGGAATCAAATAAGGGTCAATATGTTTACAGCTTGTAAAGCAATGCGAAAAAATTAAAACAAAGAAAAATGTGGAAATGAAAACACAAATTACTGTAACCAATCAGGTTACACATTGAAAAATGCTCTGAGGACAAAAATCAGGGCCGAAAGTTCATTTTTAAAAGTTTTTCTACACTTTATGCTTTCAACTTGTATTCACGTGCTCCAGAAAATGTTTTTCTTTGCACTGCTGATTTTCCCATCACACTCAACTTCTCATGTGGCTTTAGACTGTTGAATTCTTTCTGAAATTTGAACCCGTACACATGACCTATGAGTACTAAAATGTAGCTCATTTATGAAATGAAAGCCGGTTTGGTGTTTGTGATATTGTGAGTTTTGATAGCTGTGAACAGGGGTAGGCTATTAGCAACACTGATTGACTGACACTTTTGTTTTTTGTTGTTAATTTAAGATGATTTTAATACAGAGTTTTGTACACTTCTATGTTCACATGTGAATAAAATTTTATGCACAAATCGTTTTGTGGTTTCTTTCCTTTTTCCTGGTCATCAGCTGTTTATTTGGCATCTTTATTTATGAAGGAATTTAGGTTGTATGTGGGTTTCAAAATTCAAATTCAGAAAAAACCTATTTATGCCCAAGGGGCAATTAAGAAAGAAAAGAGGGCATCACATGAGATGAATAGTTTTTAATAGTGCCAGTAACATTTTCAAAGAAAATAAAAAAGAACAAGGAGGTTAAGCTGAGATACGCACAATGTTGGAGGCTAGATTGGAGCAGCTTATTGTGTTAAACTTGGCTATGTTATGTGCCCCCTTAACCCATTGTCGAGTTACATAATTCTCATGCTGCCAGTAGTTAAAATGCGGCCAAAATGACATGTTAATGTTCATGAAAGAGAAACTTTAAAAAAAAAAAAAGTATCTAAAAAAATTAAAAATAAAACAACTGGCAAGACTTCCAAACTCTAAGTTTTTGCATACTTCCCGGGAAAGCAGGCACGAATCTGGACAGAAAGAAAGCGCAGAAACCTCCAATATGGCAACCAGACGTAAATCTGCATCCCGCCCTCATCTGCCCCCTCAACCTCGCCAATCAAAAGCTGCTAAACCGCAGTCTTCCGGGTCGTTGATTTACTGCGCACCGGCTCCTCTGTGCTCTAGTGGCAGCCGAGGAGCAATGGTGCTCGGAGCGTCCGGAGACGTCGGTGTTTCGGGAATCTCGGAGGAGCAAATGAAATGCAGGGGAATATGAGCAAAGAGGATGCCCCCAGTCGGAGCACTTGTTTGACCTTCACAATTGAAAACATCCTCAACCTGAGGCCGCAGGAAAGTGGAGATTTGGACGGTTCAAACGGCCAGAAGGACGGTGGATGTAAGAATGTTTTGGAGGAGCGATGTGAAGATGTATGGGACGTCCGAAGGATGCGTGTCAGCGGGTCAGAGGAGACAGGTAACTCTGCCGGATCTACCCAAGTACCATATCTGTACATTTCATAGAGAGAAGGGGAAATTTTAGGCTAATGAATCTGTTTAGAAGCGCAACGCTAAAGAGCCAAATAAATAAAAAAAAATTTTAAAAAATGCTGAAAGTTCAAATTATTAGTGCGACAATGCAGAAGCGCTTACAGGACGCCGGTGTGTGTCTGCTTTACTGGAATGTTGCTCAGCTTGTTCGCAGGTGTTTTTACGTTTACCTGTACCGCTGCACCAAAGCACATCTTGTCGCTCCGTTCACAGTGAAGCCCAGAGTTCAGCGCGGGGGAAACACACCGCCGCTCACCACCGGATCCTGTCCCGGGGCGCAAAATGAGCGCAGCGCTGAGGAGCCACAGCAGCACCACCAACACCACCACCAACAACAGCAGACTGCGGACTCCAAAGCCATGGTCAAGAAGAAAACGCGCACCATCTTCTCCAAGCGGCAGATATTTCAGCTCGAGGCGACTTTTGACATGAAGCGCTATCTGAGCAGCTCGGAGAGAGCGTGCCTCGCGAGCTCCCTGCAGCTCACCGAGACCCAGGTGAAAATCTGGTTCCAGAACCGCCGCAACAAGCTCAAGAGACAGCTGTCCACGGACATGGAGGGGCCGCTGGCCGCCGACCACTTCACAGAGGCAGGAAAAAACGTGCAATTACCAACTTTTTACAAAGACAGCAGCCTGATGGGCGGATATTTGTTACCCATGCCGTTCCCTGTCGTGTACCCGACGGCAAACGCCGCGCCTTACATTTACTTCTCTAACACTGGCAAGTACTTTGGCCTCTTTGATGCAGACTGTTGAGTTCTCTCTTCGGTACGTGGACACTCCGACTTACAGTCAGCCCAAATTTTTGTATGATACGTCTGATCCTTTTTTTTCATTTTTAACGTTTTTTTTTTTAAAGATTTGTCAACATATCGACTAATTCAACGTGCATGCGCCACTTTTTGGTTTATTATTATTATTATTATTATTATTATTATTGAATTTTATATAGAACGTTTATCATCTTGAATTGTGCATGCATTCAAATCCTCGGAACACTTTTCCTTTTCGCAGTAATGTCATCTGAAAGAATGTACCATACGTTAAACTCCTTACGCTGCATCAGCCTTACTACCCTGCAATAATACTTTATGTGTGTGTGTGTGTGTGAGCGTGTTCATTGTTTTTCCTGTGGAGCAACACTTGGTTTGTATTTATATGGCCTTATCATTGTTTTTTTGTTTTTTTTTAACTTTTATCTTTTGTTTTCACTTCCATAAGACTGTTAAACTGTGAAGACGGTTATTCTACGACGACCATATTTTGCAATAAAACGTGTAATATTTGCAGTTTAAAACGTGTGTTGACTTGTATCAGGAACAACAACAAAAAAAGACAAAACCAAAACACTCCCAGATTGCATTTTTAATAATCCTTTATTATTTATTAACTCATACTCCCACTTTTCCTTTCACTTTGTAAGAAAAAGTCATTTCGCATTATTTACTCAGCGTTAGGTCGTATTTAGAGCTTATTTTTCTCCCTGCAATCCTGAAAGTCTACTATAAAGTTCAGTAAGTTACACATTAGGGAAAGCAGGGAAATCCAGGGCTCACTGTTTGCTTTACAGTGAACGAATTGTAAATTTAGTCGTTAAACCAACTCATGATTATACATTTTGAACTGAGTTAACTAATGTACCTCAAAAAAAAACCAACCAACCAAACAAACAAAACCCCCAATCTTCTGTTTTTCGTACTCATTAAGTAAATTAGCTGGTTAGTGTTTCCTTTTGGCATCTCTAATAGTAAAAGCAGAGACCTCTTCATCCCCTCTGTTATACCGCAGAGCTGTCAGGATGCTCATTTTGTCTCTTGGAAGTGAATGTGTTTAAACACATGAGAACTTCTTGGAGTTTAATTAAAGACTTTGTAACCATTCTCCATTTAAAAATCCTAAATATATAAACATATTTAAATTCATTTAATGGTTTATTAGTTAGAAGAAAATTTAAAGTTGTAAAAGCCTGTTAACCTTCAAATAAAATGTAATGGAACAAATCCTGTCTTAATTTAGGTTGATATACTACAGAAAGTAAGCCAGGAAGAAAAGTTTATTTAGAAAGCACTTTCCACAGACAAAGTTGAACAGTGCTTGACACCAAAAATAAATAAATTCATACATAAATAAATAAAAGCAAGAGCACGAGGCACGTTATTACCCAATTGCCTGTCTGGAATTATTTTATATTGTTACAGTAATACATTTAGGAAATCTTCAAAACCTAAGAGCTGAATTGCAGATTCTGTAAGTTCTGAAGTTAAGCCATGAATGAATATTATCAAATTGTTATTTGAATAATGACTTTCAGCATAAGAGACATTATTAGTAAATATTCCAAATCGCTGAGATGAGCAAAGACCTGTTTCTGGTACGATTAAGCCACTTTTTCTGTTCGGTTTCAGCACAGACGGAGGAAACAAAAAGAGAAGATTCAAAAGATTCAAAAGGAGAACAATCTTGTACGCTGAGCCTATTTTTTTTATTATTATGAAAATAATTTATCATCAAATAAAACACTGAATGAGAAACAACATAAGTAAACATATAAAAGTTGCAGGAATTTTTATTACTCCAAAGAGTTGTTTATTTTAAGAAGGAAATTTGCATTAATTATTGAGTTACTGCTAGTTTTAAGTTTTATTGTTATATACAGATACCAATGGAGCACCATTAGCAGGAAAAAAAAACCTTCACAAATTTTGCACATTAAATGCACTTAATATCTAGTATAAATAATGTCTTTAAAAGTTTACTTAGATAGATAGATAGATCTATCTATCTATCTATCTATCTATCTATCTATCTATCTATCTATCTATCTATCTATCTATCTGTCCATACCATCCATTCGTATGGGAAATTTGCCCAAATGTGTGAGTTTTATAAAGTTTTCTTCATTTTATAACAAAGGTTGAAGATTTTTTTTCACACAGAAGATGTAAGTTTATGGACTATGTATTTCATGAAAAAGAAAAAAAAGAGAAAGTTTGCAAGTGAATTAGCCAATCAAAAAAATAAAAAGTGATTACTTAGCTCCTGCACAGTTACGCCCTGCAGCACTTGTTGCCGATCAATTTTCCAGCTTGCTGCAGCAACACACATATTTTCAGACCACACGAGTTAATCTGGGCCAAATCTTTTCATAAAAAACAAACAAACCACGATTTAGGTGGCCTGGGGTAATCTGCGAGGCCGATATGTTACCAGTGTATCCACAGTGTTATAATGCCACATAATACTGCCACAGAGTGTAAAGTTCGACAAGAAAGAAGCTCTTTTTATTTCTTACAATGGAGAAAGAAAGACTTATTTTTAAGTCTTGAGAATTTGCTTAACTTTTCTGGTCCCCCCCCCACACACACACACACACACACTATCTGTACAGCAGAGTAAAGCATCTGTGCATAAACAGTGAGAGAAATAAGAGAAATGTGTATTTAGGTAGACTTGCATCAGTGCTTCTAGAGAGATTTTTCCTAAAGGGCCCAGCAAGCTGCACTTACTCACCGTTTCCGGGTCACTTCCCCCTTCAGAGATGGAGCCTCTCGCTGCTTTCTCCCTGTCACAGCCGTTCAAGGCCCTGTCGCTGTTAACCTGTTCATTCACCCTTTTAGTCTGCCTGCAAATCTGCTGTTTTCTCTGCTAAATTACTGTCTACGATTACTGTGTATGTTGAGTTGTACTGTAGTTCATAGTTGTTGCTTGGATGTCAACTTAAAGTACCTAACTGCACCATTGTGCATTTAAACCAAAGTAAAGATGTAATTGCTTGTGTAAAATGCATTTTCTATACTGGGAATTTTATAATTTCATTTATAATTTAATTTCTTAACATATTTAGAGGTGACAGTGAAAAGATGCTTCTTAGCTTCCATGCAGTTGAATTTAATTTAGCAACTGACCAACTAGTAAGAACATTTTATAATATATATTAATATAGCTCAGGCAACTTTTACAAAAATCCCATAGCCTGAATAATTGAGGACATACGCAATTATATGGCAGTGCAGTCAGTATGCAATAAGCTTTTACGTTAATGAAATAAAGAAGAGATTTTTAAAGTGCAAGAATTCACCTTTAAAAGTTATAACAAAATAAAATTTAAAAAGTTCATAAAAACTCACAAAACTGTAAGCTTTCTAAATATTTTATGCAATATTAAACCTCACATAAAGGTGGAGTTTACAAAAAAAAGTAATTTTGGTTTTAAATTTTAGTTTGTAACTTTAAATTATGTGAGACAGACGGTGTTGCATGTGTACATTTTATACAATACAGATTGATAGACACTTTGCTTTTTAAATGAATCACACAATGAAAATAAAACGTGGTGATATTCCACCCATGGCTTCAGTTTACCGTATGTCAAACCAAGTGTTAGCCCTAAAATGAGGGAATATAAATGGTGTTACTCGTGTGATTAGAAATGAGTCTGTATGGCACAAGATCATTTTAAAAACTTTTTAGAGTTTGTAGATTAGCTCAAAAGAAAGCTGTTTACCCAAGTTTTGTTTTAATTCAAGAGCTCAGAGTTTCACCGCTAAATGCACAACTTTACAATGCTAAACTTTAGATTAGATATTCCATAATTTTAATAATATTTCTAGTGTCTTGGTTTAAAAATCCGACATAAATCAAAGGTACAGTCTCACATATGATGGAAAACATCAGTTTCTGTGTGCTTCTTATTTGATGATAAATCAAAACAAAGACATCAAATACTCATAATAATAACAGTTTTGTAGTTATTATCATCGTGTCTGTGTTTTTCGGTGGTGGATTAAGGATTTTGATTCCGCTTGAATGACAGATTGTGTGTAAGCGTGACTACTGCTTTAGATCAGTGTAAATTTGGGGGTGAAATATGTGGCTGCTATGGTTAAAAATTAGTGAAAGTCCTCAAATGTCCTCATAAGTATGGTAGCACAGACTTGTATATGCAGAAGTGCCCGCTTGGCGTGTCTTTGAGCGTATCTGAGAGATGGGTGTGTGGGTGGTGGTGTGGGTGGTGGTGTCGGTGGTGGGGGGGATAGGGTGGGGTTTACAGTCGCCAGACTTCCTGACTCTCCCACTGTCGGACACTTGTGAACGCAGCGTTGGCTCTTTGTGTCTCAGCACTCTGTTCTGCAACCACAAGGTTCAAATGACCCCACCGGCTGCACACAGTCTGCCCTGAGCCCTGAGACGAAACCCCACAGCCTCGCCTGTCAGAAGTGAAAAAAAAAAATCCATTAAAATCTCAAAGTGATCACAAAAAACGACAAAGTTAAGACTCCATATGCACACACTTAAGAGCTATCAATGACTGGTGAGCACTGGCGGGTACTCTAATACATGCGATTGAGTAACTGCCAACAGTGGCAACAAAGACTGTTTTCCGATAAAGAAGTAGAGCTGCAAGCTTGGTAGAGTTATCCAGAGCTGATGTGCACCTCAAGGCCTTCTTGAGCTGTCAGCACATTTCTCCAATGTGACCATCAGTAACCCACACAGCACATGGTTTCAATTCTGTGTTAAATCTATGAATGCTGAGCGCTATTGTTTGAAATCCTTGATCGTGAATTGCAAGTGATCATGTGGTTCCAGAGAATGATTGTGGTGGGAGTTTCTCTCATGCCATCTAGCATGCAAATCTGGAGATGTGGCCCGACTGCTATGGCTTCATTTCACCATCAGCGCTGCTTTTTAAACAAGCCTATTAAGTTCGTTAGAGTCATTTTAAATCCCATCCAAAGCACAGAAAGAGTAGATGAAGACCAAAGTTTGTACAGACTGTGATCATATTAGCACTATCCTTTTCTTGAGTGTGTGTTAGCTAAAGGATCATCATCTTTTTCCGCTCTCAGAGAGGACAACATGTCATATCTGGTTTCATCTTTTTAAGACCGAGTGACAACTTCGATCGAAAATTCCATTTCAAACATTTAACATTGTCCTTGTTTGTAACTAGACCCAAATGCTCCAAATACTTGTTTGATACTGTAGGCCTGGTATTGAGCCATCAGTGGTCTCACTGTGCTGAAAAACAGGCCTCTCGCAGTCAGCGTTCTTTGTGCATTTTCAGACGGGATTTATAATGACTATTAATTATGTAAAAGCTGCCTTAAGATAGGCTAGATCTGATGAAACCACTAACTATGATAGCTGAGTTTAATTTGTAAAAAATAAATAAATAAATACCATTAAAATCAGCAGAACTCAAGCAACAAGTTCACAAAACTGTAGTTCCCACGAATGTCCACTTTAGGCTGACTCCAAAAGCAAAAACTCTCCACAGTCTGTCCTGTTAAAAAAGTTTGAAACCTCATAAAGCTAAATTTCCTATTAATGGCAACTATACAGAGGTGAATATATGACTCGCTTATGAGTGTTGGTGAGTGGCTTTTCATCTTGTGCCGCAATCAGTTGTACTAAAAGATTCTTCAGTTTCTTAGATATCGTTTTAAGTCTGCTAACCAATGTCACCATCTACATTTCACAGTCAATCAAAGCTAGAGGCAGTGATGATCAGGCACAACTTTGTGCACTTCAACATGTGCGTACATGCGACGTTCGCGACACGTGGAACAAATGAAAATGGAGAAAGTAACATTACATTTGCAGGGGGGATAATGAATCTGAAAATCCAAAACAGCTGAGACTTATAATAAATGTTTTTAAGAAAACATAAAGATAAAGAGACTGGGCAACCCATTAAGGAGGACACAGGGCACATACACACATGTATATATTTATAAATATACATAGGCTATGATCAGTGTGTAGTAAGATCAAATATAGTACTCTGCAAAAGTCTAGAGCCACTACTTATTTCTTTATATTTTGCTCGGAACAGGCAAAATAGGTGCAGTGATATACTGAAACATGGAAATTCGGTATATAAGGCAAAAACACAGTTTTGCACAATTCTAATAAGCTTAAAAGTCAATATTTGGTATGACCACCTTTATTCACCACAGCCTGAACTCTCTGGAGCAGCTTTCTAGTCATTTCTTTCAGTAGTCTTCAGGAAAAGTTCTCCAGGCTTCTTGAAGGACATTCAAAGCTCTTCTTTTGATCTTTCTCTGTCACGATGATCCCACACTGCTTCAATAATGTTGAGGTCTGGGCTCTGGGGAGGCCAATCCATGACTGACATACAACCGTTCCTGGAGCCTATCCCAGCTACCATAGATTGAGAGGCAGGGTACACTCTGGATGGTTCGCCAATCTGTCGCAGGGCTACCTGTGTTTATCATTCTGTCAATTTTTATCCCCAGCACCAGTGGCTGAAAACCATGATAGAGTCTCCACCATGTTTTACAGATGGATGTAGACACTCACTGTTGTACTTTCCTTCTGACCTCCTCTGTACATATTGACAGTGATTTGAACTAAGAATTTAGTTCAAGAAACCTGGCGTCAGAGGGAGGAAGATGTTGCAACAGTTTGAAAATATGAGATTTTCTGGAAAAAACACTGCGATTTCTTTGTTTCAGGTTTGACTTCTCCTCTGTACCAGTACCTATCTATCCAGGAGAATACTTCATTGAGTACTTCCACTCTCAGTGCTTGTATAAATGGTATAGAGGTGTGGTGATGTCACTGTGCACAACATGTACAATGTGATCGCATACTATGCCTCTTAATGTGCTATTGAAGACATTGTAACCAATAATTATATTTATTTATCAAATTAAATAACTCAAATCTTTATTTTGAAAATGTAAGTAACAAATGTTAAAAAACATAAAAAACAAATAAGCACCAAATCATTGAAAACCATCATATTCACATGTAAAAGGGAAAAAAATGGATACGATACATTTTTGTATATCAGTTATAACAGATTTGATAACAAACCTATAGCAGTTTTTCTTTTACCAAGTTCACCAGCTTCTCACATATGGAAACTTGGCCAGGACCTTTTGATGTGAAATTGAATGCACCGGGTACCTTATTTCACCAGTTTTCAATATGTAATGTAAACACTATAAAATTTACAGTTAACAAAGCCGTTTTGGCTTGCAGCGCTGTTCACAAGGGCAAGAACGGCAATTATAAAGTGCACATATGATCTTGCTCGGAGGGTGGTTTGTTCAAAGGACTCAGTGACGTTGCACTTTACAACATAAACAACACCCCATTCATTATGACTTGTAATTTGATAGCGACCTGTGGGATCTTGATCCTCCTGCCAGGCTTTCAGAGGGCTTATTGATCCATTAATTTCGTCGACTTTAGTGGTCTGCAGTGACAGAGTGCCTCTGTAAATTGAATGGGGGCTCAGGGATTACAATGACCGTATCTGATGAAAAGGTCCTGCATGAGTGCCGACGACATAAATAAAGCCAAAGGTCATATATCTCGCTCTCTCTCAGGAACTGCTATACTGTGTCAAAGAGCATCTAATCTCATCTTCAAATCCCCTCTGGTGGCAAATATGTCACAGCAGTGGAGAGCAGCCAGCAAGTGTCAGCATATGCTCTTCACACTTTGGAAATGCTGGACGCACAGTGGGGGGGAAGTTGTGGGAAGGTCAAGGCATTGTAGAGCAAGCTAGATTTGTATTTATGTTTGTATTTGTTGCTTTGATTTAAGATCAATGTCCAGATCAGTGTGCTACATGTGAAACTACTGATAGTGTCATTTGTTTTAAATGACTCTGAACATTTTACTCTGCTTCATATTTGGCACGGTTGGTGTTCCCCATGAGGTCAAGTCATCTGCACATATTTTTTCCAAGGAATTCTTTTTTCTGTAACTTGAAGATTTTAAATAGCTTCTGCAGAGCTGTTCTAGAGCTTTTTATTGTACCTCATAGTCTTCATCAGCAGAAGCTGCCTTTTTCTCCTGAGTACTTAAAAGACATTCAGGACTTTTGATACAAATAACACAAGATTTTCATTCTTATTTAAAAAAAACCCCCGCTAAAATCTCACAGATTTTTGAGACCCACAAAGACAAAGGCAAAAAGATTGAAAATATTTAAAATGTATTAGGCTTAATACAAAATCTTAACCTGAAAGAATGGTAGGTTATTTTATTTTGAAATTTAAAGAAGTATTTAAAAAAAAAAAAAAAGCAAATCCCACAAGTCAAAATTTTAATCAAGGATCATTCCTATAAGAAAAAAGGAATATTTCCACTGTTGTGACACATACAGTACACTCACTGGTAAAAACTCCTCAATACAAGTTTGTTCTTCCCTCAGTGTTTGTAAGGGAGTCATGATGCTCCCTCCACCATGCTTCAAAGCCGGGTAGTTGCCTTTTCTCTTCTGAGAATATTGGGGTTTCATTGTGCCAAAAATTTAGCTTTTGTCTTATCTTTTAACAAAACACTGTCTGCAAGTGTTTTGTGTGTCTTTTGCGTGCTTGCCATGTGCTGCAATGAAGCACTGCTGATCTTGAAATGCATTTCTGTAACCTGCGTAACTTCACATAGCTCTACAGCTCGGTTTCTAAGGTCCCATGAAGGTTGGAGAAAAAATTCACATCAACCAGACTTTCCTTTCATCACCTGAACTTCTAATCTCTCATTTCCTTAATAGAAACACCTGATTTAAGGAGTACATCATTTGCACAGAGGCTCACTCCAGTATGAGCTCTAAATATCAGAAGAGCAGGTGATATAAATGGAGCAAGATTCATTTACCCAGAAAAAAAAAACGTAATAATACCACATCTACTTTGTCTGCTCTCAGTAGGACAGATACCCACGGACCAGACCAGCATTACACTTTTTAATTAACAGATGTAGGTAAGTATTTAAAAAAACAAAAAGGAAAGCATGTCTCCCGAGACATGAGGCCATATTGTCCTTTTTTTGCTGTGATATCCGTCTGTGTATGACAACAGGTCAGGCCTTTGTGGCCTCCGAGATGAAAAGCCCTGACCTTTAAGGGCACTGGTCTAGCCTGTCAGCCTGAACCAGGATCAGATTACTGCTGAACAGAATCCAAGAGCAGTGACCAGAGAGAGAGAGCGGTTATGAAATCATTTAGTAGGTAGAATATAAAGAAACTATGATGTCCTAGTGACAGAGTCTACCAGTGTATGAAGCTGTCCCTGTCATAAAGATGCGAGTACATGCTTTGAACAAAAGACACTCTGAAATCAATAATACAAGTTGGAGGAAACAGATACTTGAGACTAATGGACATTGGAAATTGCTGCTGATGGGTGCAAAGGGATGAAATTCATATTGATACGGACATCACAGGCCAGCGGGCTCCAAGGGGGCGAGAGGAGGTCACAGTTTGCTCTGATAGCCTACCCCCTCTTAATGGAAGTCTATCGACTGAATTGGAAAGAAGCTACAGTGACTAACATGAAACAGGGAGGCAGAGAGTCTGTGAATGCTCTCCCTGAAACAAACACGTCTGTATGGGTGCTCATACATGTGCATCTTTTATGTGTGTGAATGTAGAGATATCAATTTCTTAGCAGTCCTGAGAGATTCCTTTTCTAATCGATAGCTAGTTATTAATTCAATAACGCCTTCTGCTGTTAAGGATCAGAATCATGCACATGTGAAATATGGAATAAAAACTGATATTTATGCTTTTTTTTTTTTTTAATTCTCTGAGCCTTGCAGATATTGGTGTGTCGTTTTCACAATGATTTCTCCCCTAAGTATGTCACAGCTGTGGTGCTGAGACTTGGCGTCAATCAGAATGAAGGCAAAAAGAAATTTAGGATCCAAATGTAAAAATAATAATGCCAAGCCTTTTTATTATCAGTAGGAACCAACAGAGACTACATTATATCACATTAGCATGATGCCTAACTCCTGAGACAACATTATTGCAATTTCAAACATTTTGCAAAGTGCTGAGTTTTGCATTAACACATGTAGTGATTTATCTTCTTTTTTTGGACTGCAGATTATTTACCCAAAAGTAAACTTTGTCAATATCTGGTTTGTTATTAATAAAATAAAGTTCCAAGTTCTCCATCCGTTTGTCTCATTTCATTAGTTTTTTTCTTTGCTGCAAAAAAGTACTTTCAATCAGACAGACTGACCAACGCTGTCATTAAAACCTGTCGTAAATGTTGCATGCACCTGACAGACTGAGCGGTTTGTATTACAGTGTTGTCCAATTTAACTGAGTGCAAACAGGTGTTAAAGGTATTCTGACAGTGAAGCAGCAGTAGCCAGTCCTCTCTGAGATAATCAGCTGTTAAAGTCACATAAAAATCAGAGACCGTTCTCACTCCCGAGGCGTAACATAGCGACGTTTTGTCACGTCCCAAGGCGTCAAATGTTACGCGAAAGGTAACCGTCCGCGTCCCTATGATACGCTCCGGATTGTGGATGGAATCCATGAGAATGACGCTCCCAGCGGTAACACACAATCCAGCTGTGTATTCCAGCCCTAACCCTAACCTTACCCCTAACCCTAACCACAACCTTAATCCTAATGTTAACCACAACCTTAATCGTGTCAGATAGTGTTTTCCAAAGCGATTCATGATGAGAAAGTAAAGAAACATTTAAAAATGTACATATGTAGATTGATTCCAAACAGTTCTCATGTTTTCGCACGCGTAACATAGAGACGTGTTGGGTGGCCGAAAGCGTAACATACTGACGATTTGTCAAAAGCGTCGGTATGTTACGTTTTGGGATGAGAACGTGTTGTACAG
>VVHJ01027069.1:0-10343 GCA_015107715.1 Tylochromis polylepis
GACAACATCTCCAGCAGCTGAGGCTAAAACAGAGAGTGGCAGAGGCTCCAGAGACATGAGGGCTCTGGCCGAGCTTGTGGCCCAGTCAGGAAAGCCTGGCTCGTGCTCAGAGAGCTGGCGAGGAATGGGGGTCAGGAGAAGGAGAAGGGTGGGGGGGTTTGGATGTTACATTGGATGAGGATCGAAAAGGGCTCCTGTCTAATCCTCACTGATGGCTCTTCTAGGCTAATGGAGCCTGGACAACTGGCCAACCGGATGCTGCTGCTGGCGCTGCGCTTGCCCACTCCACTTCAGTGGGTCAGGTGTATTGTCGTTTCACTGAGAATCTAGTTAGAAGGCTCCATTATTCATTTGGCTGATGAGCACCAAACAAAATGCTTTTTTATTGGGATTTGTTTGGCCATACTCAGATTGCCAGGTTTTCCAGGTTTGTGTGTGTGTGTGTGTGTGTGTCTGTGCACCTTCTCTTGTGGCCACTTAAGACTGCTCCAAAAGTGAAAACTTAAAACATTAAAAGCATATTTGCAGCCTGGTACAAAAAAAAAATGTCTCAGATCGTTCTTTCCACCTTCATTACAATAGTGTGATGGCTGGGTGGGGTAAGGTTGTGATTGCTTTGATTGACATATATGTTAGGTAGGTAGGTCCCACCATTGATAACTGGAGTCACTAAAGCAGATTGTTTTGGGCCATTTTAATTGAATTATCTGAAAAATAATTTCTATCTATCTGTCCATCTATCTATGCGTATGTGTGTGCTAACTTAGCTTGCTAACCAAGATTGTTTTTGTTCGACTTAGTTAATAACTTACCTGTAATCCAAACATAGTAACTTCTTACTCCAGACCTACCTTGTGTTAAAGTTTAAAGTTAGGAACATGATCTATTTTAACACAGAAAGCTGTACCTGCTAGCTGTCTGGTTTTATCTATGCTAACCGGAGTTACAAAACTGGACTTCTTTACTGTGTTTGTGCTGTTGGTGCCTTTTGGAGGTTTTTTTTTTTTTTTAATTTATTTATTTGACTAAAAATATGTCTTGCTGGGTATGAAAACTTCCAAGTTTGTGCTTTGAAATTGTAGTATTTTGTTGATCTGTGTCTTTGCACCAATTATGGAGCTATCCTCACTATCCTGAGCTGATAGCTGAGCACTCTCCCTGTCCTTGGGAGACGTTTCGGGCTCAAAAAAACCCCCAACATGAAAGCAGCCAAAACTCTATTTGCTTCTTGCGGCTGCTTCTTTTTTAATTCTTGCAAGTTAAAAATGTAGAGTTCAGAAGGCACTGGGTAATGTCATGGCTATGTTAGTCTTTTTATATAGCCTGTTATTTACACAGTCAGATTATGGTTACGTATTTTATGGTAACAAAAAGCAAGTATCAATAGCATAACTCAGTTTTTCATTGTCTCCAGGAAATTAATGTAAGTAATTTAAATGTCCTCTGGAGTCACAGATATGTGACTGGTGTGTGCGTGTGTGTTTGTGTGTGTGCATTTATATGAGTATTTGTTCATCACCTCATCTACTTTTCTTGACAGCTATGGATCATATTTCCCATGGTGAGCACAAAGTCTCAGCACCAGTCAGGCAAACAAACAAACAAACTTAATCCCAGTCATAAGCATCTCTACACTGTGTTTTCTTGTGTAAAATTGTCTTGTGTAAAACTGTCTGAGGGCGGAATTTGCAGGTAAATGAAGGGAGACACAGCAGGAGTGGGGGGGTGGGTATGGCTGAGAGTCAGCAGCATGAAAAATGAGGGGTAAAAAGGCGGATGAAAAGTGCATCTTCTTACGTTTCCTTTTCAGGTGGCAACAAAAGCCCATTTATTTGAGCCTGCATTTCCACTGGCAAAGTACTGGAGTGTACTGTTAGCGGAGTGCATTATAAATACAGCCAGGCTTGCCGCTGTCCCCCCTCCTCCTCTCCCCGGAAGGCCCAGGCTCCTGTGGAGCTCCAAACACTAGGTAATTATCCAGCACCACACCGCCTGCTGCTTCACTACCTGTGTGTCCAGCACCACTAGAGAGAAGGATGGATGGGAGGGGTGGGGGAGAGAGACAGAGAGGGACAGATGGAAATGGAGAGGGATCAAGGCAGAGGGACAGAAAACTGTGTGTCTGTGTGAACGTAGATGGTAACACTGACGAGAGAAGGAAAATGTGTAAATGTCTGATGCTTCTTTTTAAAGTATCAAACACAGGAAGTGAGTCAACAAATGTACAGTACAGTGGGGAAAAAAACACAATGAACATGCAGAGAAAAAGCCTATTAGCAGTTTTACTGCCTACTCATGAACTGTTTCAAAAATCAGTGCAGACGTTAACGCAGAGAACACTTGTTTGTTCCCTGGAATGTTTTGCTTCATGTTCACAAGAATCCATTACATAATTTCTGCAGCTTTGTGAGCTGCACATTCACTTTTAATATCTCTTATAGCCACACCTTTTAGTAAAGTGTATGCCCAATCTATGTGAATGCCCTTTTCACACAGACAGATTTAAAAAGAAAGAACTTGTGAAGGAAATGCACATCTGTCTCTCTTCCCTCACCACCAGCTGGTCACAGCAGATAGCTACCTCTCCCTGAACCTGGTTCTACCAGAGCATTCTTCCTGTTAAAAGTTTTTCCTTTCCACTGTTGCCAAGTGGGGGCTGTCTGATTGTTGGGGTTTTCTCAACTACTGTAGGGTTTTTTACCCAACAATATAAAACACCTTGAGGCAACTGTTGTTGTGGCTTGGTGCTGTATAAATGAAAATGAATTTATCCGAGTTAAATATAGTTAATTTACAAACACAAAAGAAACCTATATTAATGAGTAATGTTTTATAGCAAATAATTAACTTTTTAGAATTCAAGAGGCTGTCTTTTCTGATTCGTGTTATGAATACTGGTGCTATTAATAGCTCTGACCATGTGTAATTACGTGATTTCTTTTTGTGAATTATGGAGCTTTTCTGCCTCTCATTTGTACTTGTGACTATTTTTCATATCAGTGCCCTGGTCCTTTGCACTACACGTGGTAGACTCTGTCCTGGAATTATTAACAAAATATAACGTAGGCCTACTGAAGGAAAATATTAATAGAGACCACCAATTAAGGTAGATTTCCTTTCCTCTTCCAGAAATGACTTTTTTTTTTTTCTTTTTAATGCTGGATATAGCCATTATAATACAATGTTGTCATGGGAGAATTCACATAGTTAGTAACGATATGCAGTGGTACAGACCAATGATCTGTATGCCAGACAGGGGCCAGATGTCATGACCTGGGCTTGACGAGAGCCTGTATTAAAGTGATGTGGCCAAACTAAACCTGCGTAAGCACCATTAATTAAAACACATAGAAAACTGCAGATGTAGACTTTATTTGAACCAAACACTCCAAGAGTCTCAGATTTTTCCAAGAAAATCTTTTCCACACCACCACCTTAGGAAACTCGCACATGGCAGGATGGGTCCATAGATTTTTAACAGTGACACCAGTTTCTGCCCCTCCAGTCTCAGCGGAAATGGCAGTTCGTCAGACCAGCCATCAACTGTCCAGTTTTGGTGAGCTTGAGCCCTTTGCAAAGTCAGATTTTTGTTCTTGACTGACAGGAGTGGTCTTCTGCTGCTTTAGCCCATCTGCCTTAAGGTTTGACATGTGCACTCCTCTACTGTTCACTGCCACTGTGAAGAGTAATATTTCTGAGCTACTGGTGCCTTTCCATTAATCCTAAAAAGTCAGCCAGGTGTTTCTGCCCATGAATACCCTATCAGATCCTCATTCAAATGCACATCTAACTTCACACCTATTTTAAATGCATATCACTTTCAGTACTGTACTGTACAGTATAGTACATCTCTAAAAAGAATTAACTACTAAACCTTTTGTAGTTCTTGCTTACAGTACAATGAAAAATTATTTGCCTCCTTCCTGATTTTTTTTTTGTTTTGTTGCATATTTGTCACACTTCCATGTTTCAGATCATCAAACAAATTTTAATGGTTCACAAAGACAACACACGTAAAATACAAAATACAGTTCTGAAAGGATGATTCAGTTCATACAGGGAAAAACATATCCAAACCTACCTGGCCTCATGTGAAAAAGTAATTTAACTTAAAGTAATTAAATCATAGATAAATTGGACCTGTTTATTGCCAGACCTGTTGAATCAAGAAATTACTTAATTAGAAGCTTTCTGATAAAGTGAAGTAGGGTAAAAGATCTAAAAAAAACCAAACAACACATTGTGATCAAATCTAAAGAAACAGCTGAGAAACAAAGTTACTGACACGTGTCAATCTAGAAGGGGTTACAAAGCCACTTTTAAGGCTTTCAGTGAGCCAAGGTGAGAGACATTGCCACCGAATGAAGAAAATTAGAAGTGGTTGGCCCACCAAAATTACTCCAAGAGTGCGCTGATAATTCATCCAGGAGGTGACAAAAGAACCCACAACATCTAAAGAAGTGCAGTTCTTCTGTGCCTCAGTTAAATTCAGTGTTCATAATTCAAGAATGACAAAGAGGCTGGTCAAAAATGGTATCAGTGGGAGATTTCCAAGTTGAAAATCCCTGCTGACCTAAAAGAGCACGAAAGCTCATCTTACTGTTGCCAAAAAGCATCTCAGTGATCGCCAAGACGTTTGGGAAAATGTTCTGTCAGCTGATGAGACCAAAGTTGAAACTTTATGGAAGGTTTGTGCTCATCTGCCATAGAACAAACATAACATTTCATAAAAAGAACATATCAACAGTCAAACATAGTGGTGGTAGAGTGATGATCTGGGGCTTTTTTGCTGCTTAAGGACCTGGACAATTTGCTATAATTGATGGCTGGATGATGAATTTGACCAGAAAATCCTTTTTCACAGCTCTTTATGAAGTAAATTGGTTTTGATTTGCCGTTCAGGTTTTCAAAAAATACTTCAGTAAACAATCTGTTCAGTAAACAGTATTTGAATTTTTAAAAAATGGAAAGCAAATGTTTATGTGTTCATGGGTATTTTGATACACCATCAGGTGCTATAAAAAGCAGGGTTTAAAGTTAATGAAAAGTTTAAAAAAGTAGGTTCTTGATCACAAGAACCATTTGAACAGATCATCGCCGAGTAAACACAGGTGTAATCGATACAATCAGTTATGGTGTGTTTAGCATGTCATAACGATTCCATTGTACCACGGATGTGCCAAGGCTTTAATAATGACATTAATAACACATGTGGTAATCATGCAATGATGTGTCAAAATGGATGAAAAGAAGTACGTTTTTGGACATAAATTAGAAATCATTTGGTTCTTTTCTACAAGTGTTTGTCTTGCTAAATGAAATGGCTTGGTTTATTCGCCACCTTATATCATGCTGCTCTCAAACCAAAATCACACCATTAAACTGAATTGAAAGTGAGTGAGGGAGAGCGTGGAGTAAAAAAGCTCTCTGCCCTTGTGGCTCACCCTGTTAAAGTGTCTTTATTAGGAGTCAGGGACTGATCACACTGCTAAGTGACCTGCCAAGGTCACAAAGAAGGGCAGCCATGGTAATTAGTATGCTCTTTAGTGAGGCAGGGACGCGATTGGCTTCAGCGACATTAGTATGCCTCAGTGTGGGACTGAGGGGTTATGCTAAGCTACACTAGCCATTAGTATGCTCACATCTCAGGAGAGGATGCAGTGCTGGGTTTTGTTCATGCCTGCCCCAATGAGGGATGTAGTGGACACTTTTGGAGTTTATTTAATTACAGTAATACAAGTGAAATGCAGCGTTGGCAATAATGTGATTACCTTTAAAGAACCCTCTGGTAGTTGTCTTTTTTGTTTCTTGCTAACAATCAACGTTATTCAGTTCGGACCAGTTCAGTTTTATTTGTATAGCGCCAGATCACAACAATAGTCACCTCAAGGTACTTTATGCTGTAAGGTAAAGACCCTACAATAATAGACAGAATACTCCAACAATCAGACGACTCACCTATGAGCAAGCATTTGGCAGCAGTGGGAAGGAAAAACTTCCCTTCCTTCCTTCCAGCAGAACCAAGCTCAGGGAGGGGCAGCCATGTGCCTTGACTGGTTGGGGTTGAGGGGAGGAAGACAGGACAAACAAACCCTGTGGAGTAGAGCCAGAGATTTATAATAACTAAATAATGAGCTAAATAATAATAACTAATGATTAAATCCAGAGTGGTGTGTAAACACATAGATTTAAAAGCGGTGAGTGAAGAAGAAACACTCAGTGCATCATGAGAAGACCCTAGGCCTATTGCAGGGCCACCTGATCCAGCCCTAACTATAGGCTTTATCTATTACTAAACATACACTTAGGAATAACCTGGATTTTGCCTGAGTTTGAGGGAAGTGTGAATTCTGTATAGTACACCTCATGATTCAGTACGCTGTAGAATCATTAATTAGCAGCATTAATTAGCAGTAATCATTTTCTGTATGACTTTTTTATATACGTCCTGCTCCATGACCAATTGCAAAATGATAGTCACATCCCACAAATAGAGCTAAAAGAACTGTAACAAAAAAAAAGACTAAAGTAAATAATGCTCCTTTACCTTCATGTCAGCTGGACATCCCTAAGCAATATTAACTGATGTGTTCGCCAGTACATTTGAAAAGCTAAATGTGTAGAATTTTAGATTATAGTCTTCTTCAGTCAGAACCACAATGGTTGAAAGATTGATACAAATGATTGCAGATGGAAATATATGTTAATATAGTTCTGGTCTGGGACATCTCCACTCTTCCCTGTGTTTACATAGAAAGCCAGGAGTCAGGAAGAGTGACAGCAAGACCCCCAGTACACAACAGAGCAGGTATTAATGAAATGAGATAAGGATAGGTTGCATAACAGTTTATAATGGACCAACTGTAGGCAGGCTAAAGAGCTTTATATGAGTTGTGATAATCAGATAACTACAAGAGCCTCAGCTGAAATGTGTAAATGCATGCAACCCTGTCACTATAAAGACTTGCATATGGCTTCTGTGAACTGATGGTATTTAATAAAGTTAAACAGCTGGAAGAAATAACCACAAGTTTTGCTTCTGTTACTGTTTCGTCAACCCAGACTCTGTCAGTTCAAGCATGCAAACTGAATTTTGTGCTTTGAGCTAAATGTTTTTATCCAGAAAAGGGGATTTGAGACTTCCACTTATTTGTCCCAAGATTCATTTGGTCGGCAAGAGAATGCAACAATGAACGAGTGTGTGTGTCTCATGCCAAAAGACTGAGAGCTGGCAGCCTGTTATGAGCCATGCTAGAAATGTATTTGAAATTACCTTGCACCTTTGCAAAAACAAGTCCTTTGATGGCTGCCCCGCTTAGTTTGCCAGGATCATGACAGTGATCTTTTTGTAAAACTTTTGACCACATGACCTCATGACAGGGAACGGGGGGTAAATTACTAGAACACTGTTCATGACCATTCCGGCTGGCTTTAACCCTTGATTAAAACACTGTTAAAATAAAATTAGTTTTACAAGTAAGTAAAACAGAAATGTATTTTTTTCCCAAGTAAAAAAACACAGAATTGAACCCTTGCAGCAGCGTTGGCAGGAGTATTTAAGACCTTGAGTCCTCACTACCCTTAGTATGCCCTTCCTGTGCAGGGCAAAGCTGCCCCAGCCTCCGCTACGCATTAATATGCACCTCGTCAGCAGGCCAGTGCCAGGCTCAGCTACGCCAGCCATTGTTCCGCCACAATCAAATTAGCCCTGCTGATGAGGCCTGAGCTCTGTGACCTCCACAGGCCCATTGGTTTCCCAGCCCTAGAAATGACAAAGAAGATCTGAGGAGCTTAGGTCTTCGGGGACGGCGGGGGCTCACATACTGATTTCTGATTATGTCGGCTCTCCTTTTATTTATATATTTACCCGCTAGAAGTAATTGAGATGAGGTGTTGACTGCAATATGCTAAGCAGACGCCCCTGGCATGTGACATGTGAACTTGGTGTTGATGTCTGGCAACAGAGTTTGCGTCATGTGTGTTTTTGTGTGTTTTGCCACTGTGCTACTTTTGTTTGGTTCCTGCAACTGCCGTACGTGTCACGCTTTAGACATTGACAGTCAGCTCATCCCTCGCAGATCCCTCCAGACCACCCCTCCCATCCTCCCCCCTCCCTCCCCTCTCTCCCTTCACCTCTCGTCCACATTTGTCTGATTTAGTGTGATCAGATGTGAGAGCCGACGCCTGCTGCTGCTGTTAATGCACCGTGGGCTCCACATAATAGAAGCTCACACTGCCTGTAACACTGCTCTGCCGTGTGTGTGTCTGTGTGCTTGTGTGTGTGGTGTTGGGAAGGATGAGATGGAAAATTAGATGTAAAGCATACCAATATTTATAATCCCAATATGCACTGATGGAAGTAGCCCTGTTATAAATGTTTTGTTGCCCCATGTCCACTTTTCTACCTACACCCATCCTGTGTGCACCTAATCAAGTGAAATATGTATCCAGCACATTTATGTAACACAACTTTAAGGCAGGGGAGATCTCTGAGAGCCCAGCTGACCTGCAGATTTGATACGGATCAGTGAAGGTTCACTGGGAGAGTGCAGCACAGCGAAACATGGTAAAGAAATCACAATCAGATCGCACAATTACACTGCGGATGACTGCAGATCGGGTGGCAGCTGAATGGTCGCGGTGAAGGGGGAAAATGAGAGAAGGGGCTGAAGCAGGAAGTTCATGTCCTCTAATTTTCAAACATGTTAAAAGTGATACCTTGACAGTTTAAATGTTTTTTCTTTTACTTGCACAGGCAGATATCACATGGCGGAGGAAAAATTATCTGCACACATCTTATTGGTGTGTAAGTGAAATTCAGCTTGTTAGAGTTGTTAGGATTCTGACCTTTGTCTCTGGGATTTGACATGTGCCAAACGTAGAAGAGAAAAACACACTGACTGACTTTTATTGTGTCAGGGTAACACCTGAAGACACCTTGGTGATAGTCAGAACTCCTTTGTTTGTGCTGTAAAGTAATAGATAGGCATTATTTTTTTATTTGAAAGTATCTGGTTTAGAAAAGAAGACACAGACATTAGGGACTAAAAATCTGAGATCATATTTGAAAATCTTTCTTATGTGTGTATTTTTTTTTTATTCCATGTTATAGAATTATCATGAGAGGCAGGGTACGTCCTGGACTGTCCTGACTGGCAGTCTACTGCAGAGCATATTTATAGCACCCAAATGTTTGTTTTTTAAAAAACATAAACTGTGTTGCCAAAATTAGACTTAATGAAAAATGTATCATCTTGTAGGTTCTGTAAAAATGGCCTTTTTAGTATATTGTTAAAACAACCTAACCCTAAACAAGTAGGTCTAACAAAGTGAGACTCATGCTGTTTCCTATGTATTTTGGCTATTTGTCCACACAAATGGTGTTTAAGGACACTGAAAATGGAGCTTGTGAAAAAGCCCAAGGTGAAAAGTTTCAGAAACTCTGAAAAGATGATATTATTTGTTGCTGTTATGCACAGACTTATGATCGGCCAACATGTCTATATGGTTAAGGCTATGTTATCACCTGTTTATGTTGTTTATTTGACCCTTGATATCTTTCAAAGCAGTGTTTGTGTGAATGGGCTATAAAACAAAATAACTCATAAACCCCAGAACATAACCAGCAAATCAATATTTTTTTAAAAATACCCGTGTTCGTGTGACCATAGACATAGACCTAGTTTTTGCAGCTTGTGCCAGTGTAGCAAACTTTTCACAATGTCATGTTTTAGCTTTACAAAGACCAGACTTTTAAAAAGCTTTTAAAAGCTTCCCATATATACCCATGATATAATATAATATAATATCATATATTATGTAATATGTATATGTCAGTGAGGACAAGTTTGAATTAGGATATATTTATTGGAACTCAAGGAAGAGCTTCTGGTCAGTACTGGTCACTCACTATGTGTTCACAGACCTCTCTGCATTGAATCATATCTGTTATTAATCTCTGTCTCTCCTCCACAGCATGTCTTTATCCTGTTTCCTTCTCTCACCCCAACCGGTCGCAGCAGATGGCCGCCCCTCCCTGAGCCTGGTTCTGCCGGAGGTTTCTTCCTGTTAAAAGGGAGTTTTTCCTTCCCACTGTCGCCAAAGTGCTTGCTCATAGGGGGTCATATGATTGTTGGGTTTTCTCTGTATCTATTATTGTACGATCTACTGTACAAATATTAAGCGCCTTGAGGCAACTATTGTTGTGATTTGGCGCTATATAAATAAAATTGAATTGAATTGAATTAATGTGCAGCTAAACACGAGCATTTCTTCTTTCCAGTCCTTAGCAGCTTGTTATATTAGAATTGCATTATACGTAATAATTATCTGAATTATGAAAA
>VVHJ01027070.1:0-15333 GCA_015107715.1 Tylochromis polylepis
GCTTTTTCAGCTTTTTTCAGCTGGCCGCTTTGCTTTTCCAGTATTTCTATTAAGTTATAGTGGTATACTATTTCTGCTAAGTTGTTATGTTTGTGCTAAATTATAACATTTCTGCTGAATTACAATACTTCTGCTATGTGATAGTATTTCTACTAAGTTATTGTATTTCTTATTACATTGTTGCTAAGTTGTTATGCTTCTGCAAAGTTATTACAATTTCAACAACTTTTCAAATTTTGAATTCAGCTTCTTCAGCTATTTTCAGCAGACAGTTTCAGCCGTACAGCATTCACACGGCATTTTCACAGGAAATGCAAATTTTTCTAGTGTGGCTCTTAACCTGCTCCGGAGCAGGTTAGGTGTGCAGCAAAAGTTACCACAGTGAGAAGTGAACCATCTTCATAGCATAGGGTTAACCCTGAAGTTATCTGGATAAGCCAAAAATCCTGCTTTGTAGTATAGGCCTCTGATTGGCAGTGTTAGGGTAAGTGAATCCAGATAACAGAAAGAAATCCTGGCTATACTGAACGAGTGAACACGATGCATGCAGGTAAATATGCTCGGTGTTAACAGAAGGAAAATGTTGGCTTGTTATTTTTCATCACAGAAATACATGTTTTAGTCCAGCCTGAGGGCTGTTCAATTTTTTTTATTTTAAAACAATAATTTGCATGGTTATATTGACACCTCCCCATTAGCATAAAGTGGACTTGACAACCTCTTCCCGAGGTCTTTAATCTGGTCAAATCAATTGATATAGTCATCACAGAAATTAATGAGTGGATATTCCACAGAGTGAAATATGTAAACAAATCGAACCAATTAATGTAAAAACCAATAATGCCGTGTTCCAGATACCTCGGAAGTCGTATGTATATAATGTTGGTCCCCAACTTTCTGAGTGGGAAATCCAAGTTTTTTTCCACAAAAAATTTCCAACAGGGAACTCGAAATTTCTGACTCCCAGCTTATTTGGAAACGCACCATTAACCTGGAACACCGGCAGACCTACCTGAGGCCATGTAAGACCAGACTCAGACATCAGCAAAGCAGAGGATGGAAAGTGACCTCACTGACATGGGATTCCAGATACCTCTGAACTCGGATGTCAGAACTAGGAAGTGACCTCATTCTCGAACTGGTGGGTTCCAGAAAAAACATACTTGCTTTAGGTTCTTAAGAAGGTAGAGCCATTCAGGTATCACTAGCAATGCAAAATACTACTTGTGTTTTATGCTTAAAAAACACATTCATGGACAGAGCCTGATCACTGCTCTGCATATGGCTTTCTTTAGTAAGTCAAAAATACATAATAGTGGCATCACAGACTAAAAGTTTACTGTTTTACTACTGTGTATGTTCAGTGCCACCATCTTGGATTGGTAACTCTGGGTATGTTGGTCTGCTCTGACTTTCCCAACCGGAAATATGAATTGAAAGGGAGTTACACAAAAAAATGACAGATTATGTCTGCCCTAAGCTGACACCAGCTTGAAGCCTCATAATACAGTTGATCCAATAAACAGCATGATGCACTTGGTTTTAAAACCCCCTGAAGGCCGTACAGCTTATGCTTGGCTGCCTTTAATACTATCCAGCCTTTTTCAGAAGCTAAAACAAAGTACACACAGCTCTATTATTAAGTGGTATTATTCTTTTTTTTAACATTTTTTAAAAAATTGTTTAAAAAAAAAATAGGACTCAGTAACACTGTCCCATCCACTGTGCAGTTTCGGTTGTATAACTATGTTGGTTTTCATGTTTGCTGGGTCTGCTCTCTCTCAAAAAAATCATGCTTCTGTTTGAGCACTTTTGTGTTTTCTATTTTTGGGATGTATAAGTATAACTAGACACAGAATAATAGCATGGTCTGGAAATTTCTCAGTAAAACAGAGGTTGTTAAAAGTGGTGCAGGCAGCCATGAAAATTATAGGCCAGAAAGCCCACAGCCCTTATCAGTCCTCAGTCCCTTTATGAACAGTGTGCATTACAACAAGCCACAGGAATTTTGTGCAATCTAAGTCATATCCTGTACTAGCAATATGAACTGTTACCTTCTGGCAGAAGATATAGAGTTCCACATTGTAAGTTTAAAAGGTTTAAGAATTCATTTGTAACTTGCTCGATTAATGCTTTGAATAGCTCTAAATACTTTGTAGTTTATGGAGATCTGTTGTGTTGCACTAACCTAGTGCAACACAACAGTCATACCTACAATTAATTTTGATTTAAAAATATTTTTTATGCATGTCCTTTGTATGTATGTGTTGTTGTAATGCTTGCACTGTTGGAACTGTTGGAGTCAAGACTTTGGAAACAATAAAAGAAACAAATGAATTAATATTTCTGTGGAAGCTTCTGATTTGATCCTACCAGTGCTTTGATTTATACCGTATATTCTGCATTTCAGTTCCTTGTCTGATCAGCAGGGGGCAGTAGAATATAACATAACATAATATTCTGAGATTGTACAAATTTATTGTGGCATTTTCAAAAAATTCCCAATATAGCCTCAAGGTACACAATAGTACAAAGTCTGTAATAAAAAAATTTCTTTACAGTCAAAGAGATTTTGACTATAAAATTAGTGTTTTTATGACAAAACTCGTGTGTGTTCAGCATGGAGCCTTCTTCTACATATGTAGTTTTATTTTGGATTTTAAGTGAATATTGCATCTCTTACAATAAGCTTAGTTTCAGTTTTTATTTTTAAAAAATATATATGTATATTATAAATAAAATTAAAAAATTATTTTTACATTTCTGAGATTAAACATTGTGTCCACATAATGGGCTTCTTGTTTAAATATATTATCATGTCTTATAGACTTGACAGTTAAAGATTACTCTGTTACCTGGACCAAAGGGCTGTAGGAACCAGGTGCGTCCTGCCCTGCCTGGTGAGCTGGCTGCAGGCTGAGTGGGGTTGAAGGCTCGGATCGTCTTAACATCAGCCTTGTTGTCACCTGCAGTGGGGATCTCTAGCACTGGAATGACAGTGCACTGGTCCAGCAAGCCATCAGATGTCATTACTTCAGTGTAGCCATCTTCACAGCCACACACACCCGCCTGAAATAGGAAACAGAAATTTCATAGTGCAATCTATTATATGAAACTATTAAACTAAACTTCGAGCGGCAGAGATGTGCCATGGGTAACACAAGGAATAATAGTTTCTGGAAGTCAGACAAATTATTTTCAAACTGTTTTAAAAAGGGATTTAAAAAGGGAGAAAAGATGGCTTTGTGGTGATTATTAGCAGCAGATAGCAATATTTTCTTTTTCCTTTTTATGGTTTTGTTTTGGTATCTGATAGTTGCACTGACCGATTCATTTTATTACATGTAAAGTTGATAAACTATGAGTTTTTCAAAATCCCCAGATTAACTTCAGTTGTTTTGGAGTCCCTTTTAGAGAAGTTAAGCCTTGCTGATAAAGCTGTAATAAGAACACTGCCTGATGTCAAGTGGTAACTGCTTCCACATCTGTGGCGGAGCGACTGCAACAGCTTTGTCGCTTTTCTGTTTGACAACATGTCATGCCTCTTTTCCACTAGTACCTACTTAGCTCAAGTTGACTTGACTTCCGTCATTTTCCATTACAATTAAGTACACCCGTTTTCACACCTTGGCTCATGTGATTAGGCAGATGATCAATAGTGGGTCAACGACCCTCTTAAGGGACACTCCCAAAAGGGCTTAAAAATCTGGGACTCTCCACCATTTGCTCTTGGAACTGAAGAAGGTTCTCAGATGACAAGTGAAACGTTTTCAAGAAACTTTAAAAAGTCGGGTTGCTTTTCTTTCCAACCTCCATAGAGAGCTTAGATGTGTTTTTCATCCTTGAAAAAAAAAATTCAGTTGAAGATATGACTGACTGAAAATGCTGAAAAACCAATGCATCTTAAAGTGCCAAATTTCAACCCACCCCTTTGTACTACAATTTTGATTTCTCAAAATTCTCAAAATAGTTCATCCATACTGCTCTAAGCCACTTAGAGCTCCCGGGGACTTCAGTCAGAATGCTCTTCATAGACTATAACTCTGTATACACCAAGTTCAGCAGTGCTTTTAATTTAACTGTATGCTTGCTCTCACAATGAAAGTAAATTTTCAATTCAATTCAATTTGATTTTATTTATATAGCGCCAAATCACAACAACAGTCGCCTCAAGGTGCTTAAATCCATGACATGACATGAGATGCACCTATGACAAGTCTCTGACATGTATTTCTGTTTGTTTCAATTAAACCTCTTCTGAGAACATGTTTTTGTATTTGCTTTCTGTTGAAGGGCAATTTTACTACTACCACTAGCAGTGTGTGACTGGCCTTACACTTTCATACATTCTGAAAAAAGGTTTCAATTGATTTGACTGAAAATACTAATGCAATGCTGAACAATATTAAGGTAAGTGAGAGATATGTAGTTCTGACTGACAAAATACAAACTTTTTTGATGAGTTGTGAGATTCAGATGAGAGATGCATCAAAACATAAACAAAATGGCTTTAGTAGTGATGTATATGTGGCAAACACAGTGGCAAATGTGGATGGGAAAATGTGTTCTATATTTGAGAACTACATCAAAGTGATCAAGAAAACTGCAAAAATGAAATACACGTGTACACGTCAATAAACATGCTTTACTTCAGACAACATTAACCCAGGTATCATTCTTTTCAGAATTGTTCTGGACTGCAGATTCTTCACCACAAATTAAAGAACTGGGAGCATTGGCAGTTATTAATTCAATCTGATATTACAGCATGACAACAGTCTGAGGAAAGCACTTGAAAGTCCTTCACTCTCTGAGTAACAATCTAGTCTCAAAACCAATAGCCTGACTTCATGAGCTAAGCATGACAAAAGTTTTTGAAACCAATCACATGGACATCTCGTAAATAAGAATATCCTCTTTTAAGATCTTCCTTTACCATAAAAATGCTCCCTGCATGAGTAATTAATAAGATGTACTGTAGAAACATGGCCTACTGAACTGAACTACCAAATAGCATGTGAATAACCTCAAACAATCACATTTCTAAAGGTTTAAAAGAAACAAAAACAAAACAGCAGCCATTCTCAACTCAAAAATCCAAGTCATCTAAGGTTTACAGTCACACATCATGACGCCATTGCAAGTTTCAAAATTTGTTAACAGCTTCTCTTATCAAATGTCTTAATATCTCTAAAATTAGAAACCTCCTGTCTCAGAGTGATGGTGAAAAACTAGTTCTGTCATTTATTACTTCTGGGCTTGACTATTGTAATTGATTATTATCATGTTATTCTAAAAGCTCCCTGAAAAGCTCTGAGTTGCTGTAGCAAGAATACTGACAGGTAATATAAAGAGAGGCCTTATTCCCCCCATATTGGATTCTCTTCAGTGGCTCCCTGTTAAATCCAGAATCAAATTTAAAATCTTTCTCTTCATATTCAAGGTCCTGAATAATCATACCCCATCTTATCTTAAAGACCTCATATCATCCCAATAGAACGCTTTGCTCTTGGACTACAGGCTTGTAGAAGTAAGAAGCAATAATGATGTGTGGAAGCAATAGTGGAACCAATAATGATGTGCTCTAATATGATATAACTTTGAACATCTATGAAGCAAACAGCAGGCTATAGTTGTCTGCTGAAACAACTGCTCGTGCTGGTAATGATGGTTATCTTCACTGAATGTAATGTTTGTAAGCATTAGCATTTCATTTTTCAAATGATGTGTAATTTGAATCTTATATTCAAAAAGCAAAGGTGGAATTTTTGTTTTCTAGCACTAAGGGTTTACAAGAATGTAGAGCCTGGCAATGGATCTAAAATAGTTATATTAGATACATTTCAAATCCACCCAGACAGTTAATCAGTGGCACAGTGGAAGCTGAAGACTGGATTTGACCACAGATGTAAGAAGAATGAATGAATTCACTTCATCCTATACTCACCTCTGTGCACAGGGACTGTGGCTTGGTGCATGGTGGGTTACATGATCGGTCTGCCTTTGGTTTGGCTGTTGCAAGGCATCCACCTATGGAGTAAAGTTCAAAAGGTCAAACCAGAGGTTTGATGTTCTGTTTGGTTCTTCTTTTGCTTATTGTTTATACTGAATTTTACATTTGATTCTTGAGCCTTAGTTCTTTATTTGAGTTCCTGTTTATTTGTGTTAGTAATCTACTTAGGGTTTATTTTGTATAGACTCTTGTGTTATTTTCATAGCATTCCACCTTCCTTGTCAAGTATAAGTCTGTGAATTTGCAATACACCAAGCACCTCTCGCGTTGTGTTGGGTTTCCTAGCAGCACAAATCCTGCTACAGTGTTGCCCAAATTCCCGAAGTGATTTGTCAGACCTGTAGCATGATCCTTTGTGGATATGTTCAAAGCTGCAGTGAAGGCATGCCAGTGGCCGCAGGCAGAGTGGGCTCTGTGGCTGCTGCCTCTGCTTTCCATACGGCAGCACTGAACCTGCTGCCAGCATCACAAGTCAAGTTTAAGCATATCTGTGATTTTGGATCATCTAACTATACTCAGAGGCTCTGGGAAGTTGCAGCTAGGTGGCCTCCCAGCACCCTCCATATTCAGTAATTTAGTATGTCCTGGACCTCAGTGGCAAGTAGGGGATGTAGACTATGAAGTGGTGCATTCGTACAGGGGTCACACAAATTTACCACCTCAACCTCCTTAAAGCATGGAGAGAGGCAAAATCGATTTCTCCTGTGAGACTGGTAAAGGATATCGATGAGTTGGGGCTGGAGGTGCCAAATTCAACCATTCCCACCTCTCTCCTTTGTGACAACCTTCTCACATTGGCCCAGAGAGTGGATGTTGCTGTATTGCAACAGCGTTTTGCAAATGTGTTCTCTCCCCTGCCCAGTTGCACCGCTCTCATAGAGCACCGCTTTGAGACTAACCTTGGGGTGATGCTGGTTTCACAGCTCTACAGGTTACCTGAACACAACAGGTACACAGTTCAGAGGGAATTGGCTGAAGAAAGATGGGTCTATGGACTTTTGATGGATTTGACCTAGGGTTACTGGCAGATTCCCTTGTCTCCAGAGTACAAGGAGAAAATTGCCTTTCCCACCCCATATGGGTTGTACCAACTGGTCATCCTTCCTTTCGGCTTGTTGGAGCCCTGGCCACTTTCCAGCATCTCATGGACCAGGTGCTGTGGCTGCACACTGAGCCCGTTCTCACTCCTGAGGCGTAACATAGCGACGTTTTATCACATCCTGAGGCGTAACATATTACGCGAAAGGTAACCTTCTGCGTCCCTATGATACGCTCCGGATTGTGGATGGAATCCAACAGAATGACGCACCTGGCAGTAACAGACGATCCAGCCGTGTATTCCAGCCCTAACCCTAACCATAACCTTAATCCTAATGTTAACCACAACCTTAATGGTGTCCGATAGTGTTTTCCAAAGTGATTTATGATGAGAAAGGGGGAAAAAATGTAGATATGTAGATTGATTCCAAACAGTTCTCATGTTTTGGAACATGTAACATACAGACGTGTTGGGTGGCCGAAAGGGTAAGATACTGACGATTTGTCACAAGCGTCGATGTGTTACGTTTTGGGATGAGAACGTGTTGGCACACTACATAGGCTGCCACGTATCTGTATAATGTTATCATCCACAGTGACACCTGGGTGGAGCATATACAGCGGGAAGTGCGTGGTCAGATGAAGGGAGGTACAGTATATGGGGTACCACTTGGGAGGCAGGCAGGTGCACCCCCAGACAGACAAAACAGCAGCTGTTAAATGGACTGATTCTTATAGAGTACTTTTCTACTCTGAGTACTCAAAGTTCTTTGCACAACTTGCCTCATTCACCCAAGCACTTTTTTTCCATGGTCTTTCTATGTAAGGGCTTCTATCTTACATTCACACATATTCATATTCTGATGGATGCATTTGAGGGCAACTTGGGGTGAGAATCTTGGCCAAGGATATTTGGCATGCAGACTGGAGCAGATGAGGATTGAACATCCATCCTACCATTTAATAGGTAGCCTGCTCTACCACCTGAGCTACAGCCACCCTTGAACATTATGCTAAAATGCCCGTGAGTAGGCGATAAGTTGGGTAATGGGGATATGTGGCAGTGGAATGTGGCTTTGCGGCTCAGCTGCAGGGGAGGGGTGTGGTATAGTGGGTTCAAGGGCAGTGCCAGGGGAGGCTTGCGGACACAGCTGTCAGCAATGGTCTAATGATGCCTTCCCTTTCTACAACTATGTCTGGCTATAGAAAGGGAAGCTATGTAGAATAAGATTGTATTCCCACTAAGAATAAAGTAATGTGAATGATGTAGACAGTGTGCAACTGACACTGACAGAAGACAGAAAAAACCCAAACCTGCAAAAATATGATGATCTATCTAGGCTACTGAATATTTATTAGGTGGTGGGCTCAGGAGGAGAAATCAGTATTAATATTCATGAAAGAAATGCCACTGCTTACAAGGAAAAAATCTATAAAAAGGGAATAACAATATGCATTGTGCCAATCAGAGCTGCAAGGGCCAGCACACCATCTGGAGTATCAGATCTACTGATATTTCTTCACGTATACACTGAGCTGATTATGTTCACCGAACAAAAATATATGAATTGGCTGTTTGGAAAAGAAGCTGATGCAAATTAAATCTGATGCAAGTGCTGATATTAACACTGATGGACAGCAGGCTTCAATCATCACTGTGGCACTGCTATGGATTGAAACACATCTGTTATCTGTATCTCAAATTCTCTTTCTAGTAATGCTTGTGGGGAAGACTGTTTTAAGAAACCTTATTCACATTATCACCCTACCAAGCATAGAGCAAATCCTCATGTCAAAGATTCATTGTGGCAGCTTCGGAACTTACGCACATATTCACATTTACACCTGCACTGTCTGAGCTGTAAACTGGTCTACAATGGCAATTTGAGCAGTCAGTAAATCAAGGGTCCCTTTTTAAAGAACAGACATTGAATTGGGAAAAGAGTAGACTTAAACATTAAATGATAAAAAGGGTTGGGCTTAGTGGAGTTGAAAATTGACTTTTCAACCTCATTTCACGATCTTCTCCGTTTCACACTCCAGCCATCTCCATCATGACTAGAACTAGTTGGATAATTTAAAAGGTACTTCATTTGCATAAAGGTTTCTCCTTCTTTCACATACAAAAAACTGACAGGGAGACTGTAGTTCATTTGTTCATTTAGTAAGCAGGTTCTTATTACCTGTGACATTGAGACCATCTGAACGCTCACACCAGACGTGCCGAGATGAGCCTCTCCATGGTCCAGTTTTCCACTTGTAATCAAAACATTCACCGCCTACAAAAAGGATATAATCAGACGGGGGTTTTTTTGTTGTTGGGTTTTTTTTGTTTGTTTGTTTGTTTTTTTGGGGGGGGGATTGTTTATCATCTTAAAAATTAATAACTTCTTTTTAAATTCTTCAATTTGTTATAATTTTCATAATCAAATTACATAAATTATATAAAGATTAATATTGTCTGTCCTTTTCACCATTTTTATTTTTTGTGTTGATTAGGCTATTTTTTATTGTTAGAAATATGTAAGAGTGACAAATTGGAAAAAAAAAAATCAGGAAAAGGGATTAATTGCAGTTTACTTTTCTTTTTTTTTTCTTCTTTTTTTTAATTCTTTGACCGGGACTCTTCTGACCAACCTGTGCATGGTCGTGCCTCAAGCTCTTGCTCTGGACACTGCAGCAGGTTCTCTGGATCCTGGGCAACTACGGCTCTTGATCGAACTTGGACTGAACCAAAGCCCAGGTCATCCCCATTTATGC
Organism: Tylochromis polylepis; assembly: GCA_015107715.1. Classification (NCBI taxonomy): domain Eukaryota; kingdom Metazoa; phylum Chordata; class Actinopteri; order Cichliformes; family Cichlidae; genus Tylochromis; species Tylochromis polylepis. The sequence goes on from VVHJ01027070.1 coordinate 9,812, forward strand.
AGCTTAGCTGGCATGAACTCCAAACAGTCCAGTCTGTCAAGTAGCACTCTCCTACAGAACATAAATCAGTTAAGTAAACCAAAATGCAACATCACTGTCTGGTGTAAAAACTATTCAAGTTTTTGATAAATATAGTGAATCCATAATTAAAAGTTTTAAGTATAAAACACCAGTCCTACCACTTGATAAGCACTACACTGGTGTATATTCTCAGCCTATGTATGGCTTTGAGAGATTAAAAATAATCTACATTATTTACTCAAATAAACCCCCCACTTTAGTTAGTTTCACAGTCCTGAGCCTCACAAATATTTAGTTCTTGTTTTGCCCATGCTTCATCTCCCCAGCAAATTATAAAGTTTAGTTTATTTTATTTCTTTATTTCATCTTTTGTCTTTGTGGTAAATGGACAAAAAGACATACTGCTGTGACAACAAAACTTTTACGATTATTATTAAATTATTTCCCTAACGTAATTAATTTAAAGCTCAAGTACAAATGATTCAAGAATGCTAATCACCTGCTGTTAAAATGTAATATTAGGCTAGTGAATTGGAAAAAAATGAAATGTGAATGAAATGGCACATAAATCTTACACATTAAATAAAATGCTCATTCTTTAAAATGAGCATTATAAACATCTGGTATCACTTTATGGTAGCCATCCATAATGTTTAGAAATGCACTACACAGTGGTTATTAAATATTTACAAGTATCTATGCAACTTCATAGTAAACATAGTAAACTGCATAGTTGCTTAGAAACCAGTTATTAATAATTTATAAAAACATATCTAAATACGATCGTCAAATTTAATTTTATTATCATTTCATTAACAGTTCAAAAACATTAACTTACATCTTTTACTGTTACCCAAATAGACTTCAGTTCAGTTCTATGTTATTTATACAGCACAATGACAACAACAGTCACCTCAAGGTAATTAATATTGTAACGGAGAGATCCTACAACAGAGAAAACTCCAACAATCAAACAGCCCCCTTTGAACAAACACTTGGTGACAGTGAGAAGGAAAAACTCCCTTTTAACAGGAAGAAATTTCCGGCAGAACCAGGGTGGGGCAGCCAGTACAACCAGCTAGAGTAACGGGAGAGACAGGACAAAAAACACACTGTGGAAGAGAGCCAGAGATTAATAATAACTAATGATTAAATGCAGAGAGGTGTGTGACCACATAGAGATTGAAAAAGATGAGCGAACAAGAAACACTCATGAGCCAGCATCACGGGAAGCCTGAAAACTGAAGGCTCTTCCTCCCATTCTACTTTTAAATACTCTAGGAACAACAAGTAAGCCTGCAGTCTAAGAACAAAGTGCTCTAATGGGGTGATATGGTACTGTGAGGTCATTAAGATAAGATGGGGCCTGATTATTCAACATATTGTATGTGAGGAGAAGGATTTTAATTTTGATTCTGGATTTAACAGGGAGCCAATGAAGAGAAGCAAACATGGGTGAAATATGCTCTCTTTCCAGTCCCCATCAGTACTATTTCAGCATTTTGGATCAACTGAAGGCTTTTCAGTTTGTTTGTTTTTTAATACAACCTGATAGGAATTAATTACAGCCTAGAAGTAATAAATGGATCAGCTAGTTTTTCAGCATCACTCTGAGAAAGGATGTTTCTAATTTTAGACAACTTTAGAGTCTTAATAAAATGTCAACATGTTTTTATACTTTTATTACTAGAATTTAATCTGCTAGTAAATGAAATGCTTTGACTTGTATACACACATATCATCCATTATTAGCTATGTAAAAACTTAAGCTAATGTCTCTTTCTACCTGTTAGCATGTACAGTGTTGTGGCACACTCTCTTGGTGTGCTTCTTTTTCAGACCACCAAGAGCTATCAACATTATGTGTTTCAACACTTGTTTGTTGAAACACATGATGTTTTTGTAAGAGTGGGGAACAGTGGATATGTTGTCTAACCACTTTAATGCTACATATTTAACCAGTAGACAATGTCAGCATCAGCACTGTACAAATTAAGCTGAAATTTGCCCTTTACTAATGTCTGGAACCTTTTATGCCAGAGTAGCTGCCTTTGTGTTGCTGCAGTCTGAGGGGGTTCTCCACTGGCTGTGCCAAAGTCAGGTTTAGATTAAGTGGTGTGTTAGATACACCACCCTTTACCACCCAAGCCTATATTTAACATACACATGCATGACTAATATTTATATGCATTTCTAATTTCAGTTTACAAGTTGCACCTGTCATCTCCTACTATGCGCTAAACTCTTTGGCAGAGAAAGATTAGATGAAGTGACAGTGCTAGAACTGACAGGAAAAGAGAGTTCAACCAAAGTCTTTTAGAACAATCTGATAAATAATTAAAGTAATCCTCCCAAGAAGTAACAAATGGAAGTTTTTTTAGCGTCATTCTGAGACTATATTTCCTATTATAGCATTTGTTAATGTGCAAATTTAAAGTCATACCCTGAATGAAAACAACTTCAAGGTAGAACTGGAGGCCAAAACTATCCAAACTATGTACATAGTTATGCACTTGTTTCTGAGATTTTTAGATTCAAATTCAAAAAATAAGTTCAGTTTGGTTTGAATATAAAAGCATAAAATTACACTACATAGGTCTTTATGATATGCCTTTAGTTATGATAACTGCTTTGATTGGTCTGCCTTCACAGAGGAATTTAACTGGATATTACATTATCTGGGGGTAATGTATAATGTGGAAAAATCCTAGCACAGAACCCTGCGGAATTCTGTGAATAACTATTGTGTGTAAGCAAGGCTCCTTATTTACATACAAAAGTCAGAATCTATCAGATGACTAAGTATTTAAAACCAGCACAGCAGAATTTCTTTTAATATCAACAATTTAGTCAGTGTATTTAATAGTGAAGCACATTAATTGTAATATTTGTCTGAATGGTCTTGGATTTGGGTTCAATAGTAACAAACAAGTAAGACTACTGTTCTCAGCAAGTGACTGCTCTTTATTAGCAAACAAGGCTGTTGGATTCAACAACAACCTACCTGGACAGGGTACAGTACAGGGTTCCTGCAGAACTATTTGCGTGTTTCCTTCCACTGAGGGCTCCAGATCTCCACACAGTTCATCGTCCACCAGACTACCATCCTGTCGACCTGAACCGTCTGACACAAAGCATGACATATTCCTGAATCTCAGACCTTCTCCACACCTCGCTCCCTAATGGAAAAACAAACAGAATTACACTAAATATGGATACAATTCAATCTATATTTAACTTCTGTAGCCCAGTCTTTCATAAACAGCTAGCATTGTCACTGAGTTTAAAAGGAGAGGCTCATAATAATAATAATAATAATAATAACAATAATAAGTCAAGAAATTTGTGATGTTAATTGTCCCATTTTTCATTTATAAAGTTTTCATGAATACTTAGTCTAAATTTTCAGTTCAATTTTATTTATACAGCGCCAAATCACAACAACAGTCACCTCAAGGCGCTTTATATTGTAAGGTAGACCCTACAATAATACATACAGAGAAAAACCCAACAATCACATGACCCCCTATGAGAAAGCAATTTGGCAACAGTGGAAAGGAAAAACTCCCTTTTAACAGGAAGAAACCTCCAGCAGAACCAGGCTCAGGGAGGGGCGGCCATCTGCCACGACTGGTTATGGTGAGAGAAGGAAGGGCTTACTAAATAGCGAAATGGGAAAAGTCACAGCAATGTTGGTCAATGTCAGTCCTCTGGAATGTTAGTCTCACAAGATGTCATGACAGCATCTTGTGAGACCCCTCCATTTTGGATTATCCTTCCTCATCTAGGTGAGTACTGTCAAGATGGTTTAATATGACTTTCATGGTTTTAAATAATGTTTTTCATGCCAAATCTCTTGACCAATTCTAAATACCTATGTAGACTAGTGAAAATTAAATACAGTGGTTCACTACTCTAGTAACTCTGATGAAGAAGAAGAGGAAGGCTGATTGACCTCAGACTTGCATTCAGACCAGGCGCTGTATCTCCACCTGTAGCAGGGCTTCACCAGGCAGGGCTTCCACTGTTCCATCTGAGATGGACATGGCCTCCCATCACCCTGTGGAGCTTGGATCACTGTCCGTCTCCTCCACAGTTTGCCTGGCAAAGAGTAGATAAAAACTCAAATATTAATGGTTGGGTAAAAACAAAATCAGATAACTTTGAGGATAACTTTAATTACTCTACACATAAAGACAGTATTGTGTATATTTTCATGATGACAGCATCATGCCCTACCTCACACTAAAAACAAATGTTGACTGACTGTCTTCAGTTCCAGTTTAACTTTATTTTTGACATTCTACAATGTGTAAACCCTGGTCCACGATTATTGTGATATCACTGTTTTATCACAAAGACTCCCTGTGTTGATCTATGAATTGCATTCATTTTCAGTTAGTGGTTTCAAACTGAACCTGATTTTCAGTTGTTTTTTAGTCAATACTAAGTAAATAATGATAGATACAAGGCCTGGAGTATATGGTTTAAGTCAGGGGTGTTAAATATAAGACCCAGGACCCAGTCAAAGACTGGCAAAGACTCTGCCCCACTGGATGGCTTTGGAGGGCATAGACTTTGGACTTTTAGCTGTGTTTTCATAAGTTTACAGCTGTTTCTACTGATAAAGACCTCTTTCTTTGCCATTCAGTGTCATGTAATGCTGTGTGAGGCAAGGCAGGATAGGGTCCAAAATGCAGCACTCTCAGGCAGGACCAAACTCAAAGGCAGCTTTTTTTTTTGCACAATTTACAGATTAATATAACTTAACTAGGAAGGCAATTGAAACTATACTGGAAACTACTAAACTGACAGAACACACAGCCAGAGGGATGAGGGAGATCAAGACACCGGACGGAGGGAGACACAGACAATTTATACACAAGAGGGAACTGGGGCAGAGAAGAAACACCTGGGGGACATGACTGGACATAATCTAACTAACAAGACAGGGGAAGCAAAACTGAACATGGCACACACTGGACAAGTTAGTATCACTATAAAACAGGAAATCACTAACACTGAGACACGGGTGAGACAGAGAGGGTGAGAGACAGACAGCGAACTTGACATTCATAAACAGACATAACTGACTATACACAAGAGATGCTGGGGAGGACACAGAGAGGCAAGACCAAGACAAACAGGACACGAAAGGGAACAAAACTCACTGAACTAAGAATTAGCACCAGGGCCTCTCAAAACTGAACATCAGAATAACATCATTCCCTAAACGTCTTGATGCACGCTCAATCATCCAGGTAAGTAAATCCCAAAAAGTTGATTCTGTTCATCTGGACGAAGCGTTTTCAGTGTGAGAAACGTTTCGTCACTCATCCAAGTGACTTCTTCAGTCTCAGCTGACTGCAGGTTTCCCCAATCTTATAAACAGCAGATTTGAATAATGACTGAAACTAGCACCACTGAAGGAGCCCTGCCAGAGCTCATCTTTATATTTTTACATGCTGTAGTGCCATTTTTGGGAGCATTTCAAGTTACTA
>VVHJ01027072.1:6348-25445 GCA_015107715.1 Tylochromis polylepis
TTTTTTTTTTTTTTTTTTTTTTGGGGGGGGGGGTTGAACAACAGGATCGAAAAAGGGAAACGGTACTCACCGATACTCCGGAAACTCTCTGACAAAGTTCTCCTCAACTTTTTCATTTTGCCCATTTTCTCCGGGGGCTGAGAGGCTGGCATCAGGTCGCACATTATTATCTTTTTCTCTCTCTCCCACCGACTTTGGCAGCGGGCTGGCTGTGGGGCTTCAAGCGGAGGAGGAGGAGGAGGAGGAGAAAGAGGAGGAGGAGGACCGGTGCTCAGGCAGCCCTGCGGGGCTTCTTCAGCCCAGCTGCAACGCGCTGGCAAACACAGGAAACGGAGCCTGAGTGGCTCTCACTGCTCTCATCAACTAGTGAGAACAAATGCCTTCTTGAGACTGACTCAAGAATGCGGCTCCATTTCTAGAACAGGCACAAAAAGTCCGCGCTGGAGCATCCAAAGTGGCAATCATGAGTAATTCTCTGCGCCCTGACGCTGCGAGCAAACGGAGCTCCTCTTCTCACTTCTTCTTCTTCCCTCGGTGTCCCGTTCGCTCCCAGCTCCGCCACAGTCTACATGTCATTTTTTGGGATTCTCTCTCCGGTTTCGACCCCTCAGACCCCGCCCGGGATGCGGAGATTGGAAGGATCCCGGGGAACACCGGCTTTCCATTGGTCTCAGAGAGTGGCTGTCAAGCATCCAGCTCCGCCCTCCAGTGTGTTGCAGGAGGAGGAATATTTCTAGAGGAGCGGGCTGCTCTCCGCGCTCCAGCTTCAGACTGCTGCCTTCTACAAGACCCATCCTCTGCGCGCGGGTCGAGGTGCCCCCGGCCTCGCAAAGCGTCGGCTTCATCGGGCTTCTTCTTCTTCACCTCACCCTGGAATATCACAACTGCAGATGAAGACCGAATTTCTCTAATCTAACTACACACAATTCACAAATCACTAATCAGTTTGGTACACGTGTGTTTTTTGTGCATCATTCCTGTATTACAACCAAACTAATAATTGATCATAATAAAAATAGCTATGTCAGCTATGCTGTCATCCTTTTTGTCATCATTATACCATGAAACACGTGTCTCCTCTGCAAGCTTTTGTTTTACAAGGACTGAGCTGCTGCTTCTTCTGTCGTCTTCTCCCTTTAGGGGTCGCCACTGCGGATCATCTGCCTCCATCTCACGCTATCCCAGCATCCTCCTCTGCCACACCAACCCTTAGCATGCCCTAGAAACTGAGCACTTTATAATAGCTAGCAGTCCACAATGGAACTCACAATAGAGTATGGCTGGGATTAAAGATACCAGCGTATCCAAGTCCCTCATCAATAATCTAAATCCTGCAGCAGTGAGTTTGTGAGCTCTGCACTGTCATGTGTGTTTATGTACTGCAGAGACCCACAGGAACCACGTGTGCGGGTCAGTAGGTGTGCCAAAACACATCACAGTGTTTGGATCTGCAATCATCTCAGGAATGCAGCAGGCTTGAGTGTTTTCATACTGCGGTCTCATTACTTTAACTGGGGCACAGCAATAATGGAAACAAATGTATGGCTTCATTAGTTTAAACTGGTGCTTGATTGTTGTATGTTTGTTGGCAGCGTGCACACCTCTCTCCTGCCCTACAAAGTGCAGAACATGTCAGATTAGAAGTGAATTAAGACCAGAGTGTTCCTTATTCACATCTGACCGTTCAGTAGAAATGATTTTAAGGAACAGGGTACAGAATGGGAGTTATGTTGGACACTTTTAGGATGCGACACTTTTAGGACACTTTCTACAGGCGCTGAAAACAACTAGAACTCTGAAACCAGTGCACTGTGAAAGCAGAAGTGCTGCTCTGACATTCCAGAGTTCATCTCTGATGATATCAGAGTGCAGATATGTAATGTCCAATATAAAGGAGTTTCTTTTCTGGGACACGTAAAGCTAAATTGCATTCCTTTTGCAAAAATTTAAAATGTTACAACACATACAAAACCAATCACATACCACCATCTGTTTATAGGCAATTCGTACATGTCATTTGTAATCTGTAACTTTTGATCTGTAATTTGGAAACCAAGTGGCAACCCCTGAAGCCGAAAATGAAACCATAGCAGAAGTGACATAAACTCCAATTCCTCTATTGGCCTCTTAAGGTTGGCTCCACAAAAGCAGGTCAGTCCCCACAGACCCGTAAGTAACAACATCCAGCGTTTGTGCCTTTTTGAGTATCTGCAGTGGAATCATCATTCCATTATGGCTAACTGGCAGCTATATGCACTTGTAGAGTGTATGGATGCAGCTTGATGAGCAAGCTTGATGGCGTGAGCTGCATTCCAGCTTCTCGTCAAATATGGCCCAAACTCTAATGCTGAGTCTTCAAATGTTATTCAAAAAGGGTTATTCCTGTAGTTACAACAAGCAGTCTGGCTGTATAGAAGTTTGGGGAAAATCACCCTACTTCTCACAAGTTTCCATAATACAGTGTTGATTTTGCAACTCATGGTCTCCATTAAAGTCAAAGCAGGTTTGTCGGGCTTGTCAGGTTAATGACAAGTTGCTAGGTAACAAACATGCAGTGAAGTCAGATTTATGCCTTGCTAGTCAAGTCCAGTTCCAAAACCGAAAAAGGAAACATCAACATAGTGATAGCTCAGCTTGATGTTTCACAATGAGACTTCTTTAATCAGTGAGTGACAACCTAATGGTCACATTGATCTTTTATATTTAGTCTGTATTTAAAAAAGATGCGACACAGGATTCAAGTTTAGGTGTGTGGAACGGGTTATTCTTTATGAAAACAACACTTTAAAAACTGAAATTCATAAGGATGGCGCTTAATACCAAACAGAAGACATTGTACTATCGCTAGCTAAGAGAAGCTGGTTAGCAACCCATAGCTAAGCTAATGTACAAATCTCCGTGGAATCTGGTCCAAACATGAGAGATGTTTTTTCTGGGTGTGGAAATGTATCAGTGAACTTAGTGTAAGGAGCTCGGAAAGAAAAGCGTCTGGACTTCTTGAAGTTTCTTTGAAGACGTTTCACCTCTTATCCGAGAAGCTTCTTCAGTTCAGAAGTTCAAAACTTACAGCTAATGCTGTAAAACTAGCTGCACAAGCTTTTTAGTTTCAAAGACACCTGAGGGGTACTTCTTCAGTCATGCTAGTTACCATGATTACTGCAGAAGCCCTAAACTACTGTTAGCCGAATAATAACTGCAATAACTTCTTGGCAATGTGGGTGTTGAATTACTAAGGCAACGGGGGGGGGCACAGTGACCTGAGGCCTGTCCATAATGCAGAGATTTATCTGGTCCAAGGTCTCATGAATTGCTTTTTCTGACATTACACAAATAATGTAAAGTTACATATTAAATCATAATGGAGAGAAAAAAAACACTATGTAAACTATTTTTTATTCTTAATGCTAACTTGCCTAACCAGCACAGTCAGTAGTCAGCATGATTTTTGGAATTCACATGAGATAAAGTAATTTAGCTGTTCGAAACTCAAATGTGTGTGTAAGTCAACTAACAAGGAACATGAACAGACAATGTGTTTTTATCATCCAAACCATGGATCTATACTGGACTCAGAAATACCACCTGCTAACTTCAGTCGAAGGTTACAAAAGTTTAACAACCCAAGAAAGCTCTCAAGAAATGAAATGTAGACACTGTTTATGTCTGACAATGTGAGACATCTCACTAATGCTAATAGTTACTCTGTAGTGTAATGTGGGGCACCTGTATAAAAGGAAACTCTGAGTAGAACCAATAAACAATTTTATTTCAATGCAACTTTTCTCAACTTTTTCATGCAGTAAAGTGTTTTGTTTTGTTTTTTGATTATTTTTTATACGTTAAGTACTTGAATGTGAAAAGCATGACTACACTAACCCAGAACTGACCAGTTTGCAGTGTAAATTCTAATTAGCTTACCTTAATAAGAAAAAACATGCAAACTGATTGACTTGAAAATGGAATAGGAAATGTATGTTGACCTAACAATGGATTTTTTTTTTAGGATATTTCACTTCACCCTAAGTTTAAGTAACAAAATAAAAACAACTAAGAATGAGTATTTTACACAGCTAATGTGAATGTAGAAAGAAAGAGTCTCATTTACTTCTTAAAACCATGCAAATTAATTGCCTTCTGAAAGAAAGTAAGTGTTGTTTTATTCAAGTGCTTCAGAAATCGACAGAGGAAAAACAGGCTCCATCCACCTAAGATACAGCCAAAAATACAGGTAAAAGTATAGTCATAAGCATATTTTATTTTCCTCATTTCTAGAACAACTGACACTGTTGTTGCATTGTTGACAATGCATTTTACAAGACAGCATAACAAGTGTGACAGGTTTAGTCTGCACAAGTTTACATTATTTACACGCAAAAAGTCACAAAATATTATTTAGTTGTTTTCTTTACCAAACCAAGCATCAGAATGAATGTGAAAATTGGTTTTTTGTACTTCACATCCCAGGTGTAAAGCATTAACAGCCTAAACAAGAGCCACAGTACTTGCTGTAGGTTCTGGAGGCCATCAGTTACAACACCTCCTTCATAAAAGACATTAGCAGACTCTGGATCGTGGTGGGGAGGATCTGGAGAGATGGGCACAGCTTTATGGGTGACAGTCAGCACACCCTATTAATCATTAGTGTCAAAAGCCTGTTTAAAAGCAAACAAAAGCAATAAGTGATCAGTTATTAAAAAACTTTTCACAATAACCATGTTTATACACATAAAAACCCATACAGAGCCAGGTAAATGTTATGATTTCCTGCTGTTTACCTGTTTAATTTTTAGCCATTCACCATCCACAGCAAGTGCTGTGGCTCTTGTTAAGTCATGTCAACTTAATTGTGATTTAATAATTTAATTAAAGCTAGTAAAAAACATATATTCTTAATTTTCAAGTAAAGTTAACTAATTAATGTAAGTCAGGAAAGCAACTGGAATTTACATTGTGGAACTAAAATCACAGAGTGCTAAATTAGTGCTAATCTGTTAGCGAACACTAGTACTCTTGGTTAGCAAGCTGCATCCATACTGACTGTATGTTCAAATGTACGTCTCACATAAACAGCTGCCTGCTAATAAGTGCAAAGTCATCCAACTCACCAAAACTGGAGCAAAATAATAAAAAAAAAAATCCTCTTTTGCTGCCAAAACAGCCCTGACCCATTGAGACATGGATTCCACTAGACGTGCTGTGGCATCCACACCAAGATGTTAGTAACAGATCCTTTAAGTTGTGAGGTGGGGGCCTCCGTGGATCAGACTTGTTTGTCCAGCACATCCCGCAGATTCTCGAGATGAGATCTGGGGAATTTAGAGCCCAAGCCTTGATGTTGTGCTCCTCAAACAATTCATGAACTGTTTTTGCTTTGTGGCAGGGTGCTTTATCCTGCTGAAAGAGGCCACAGCCATCAGGGAATACCGTTTCCATGAAAGGGTGGACACGGTCGGCAACAATGCTTAGGTAGATGCTCATGTCACACCCAAAGTTCTCCCAAAGCATCACATTGCCTCTGCCAGCTTGCCTTCTTCTCATAGTACATCCTTGTGCCAGGTGTTCCTGAGGTAAGCTATTCATGCGATGTAAAAGAAAATGCGATTCATCAGACCAGATCACCTTCTTCTATTGCTCCATGGTTCAATCCTGATGCTCACATGCCCATTGTTGGTGCTTTAGGCGATGGACACGGGTCACCATGTGCAACCTGATTGCTCTCTGGCTATGCAGCCTCATACGCAACAAACTGTGAAGCACTGTGTATTCTGATACCTTTCTATCAGAACCAGCATGAACGTTTTTTGGCAGTTTGAGCTACAGTAGCTTGTTGGTTGGATCAGACCACACGGGCCAGCCCTCACTACCCACGTGTGTCAGTGAGCTGCCCGTGACTCTGTCACTTGTTCATCACTGTTCCTTCCTTGGACCACTTTTGATAAGGACTGATCACTGTAGAATGGGACCATCCCACAAAAGCTGCAGTTTTGGAGATGGTCTTTGGCCTTTTGTCAGACTCACTGAAATCCTTACGCTTGCCCATTTTTCCTGCTTCTAATATGTCAACTTTAAAGGAAATTTTTTTCTTGCTCCCTATTAAATCACACCCTTGTGTCAAATGTCAGAATGTTATGCCTGATTGGTGTATGTCTTTAATGTATGTATTTTACGTTAATCACAAATTAGTCTGTCTGCAGTGAGTTTCTCATCTGTGTCCTTTGTTACCGTTTCAAATCCCACAACAGTTATGGCACCAACAGAGAACATCTGGATATGGTCTCATGGCGTCTATTCCACATAGTAAAGGACTTTAATTGAGGTTGATCGCACTATCATTCATGTTGAAAAATGACTGGTACAGTGCTTTAAAATATTATCCCAGCAGGTCCTGATCATATGTCAGTGATAAGATGAGAGTGAGATCATCCTCAGCTGAGACAAATTAGAACCAAGGCTGAGTATCCATATACTCAGCACATCCAACCCTTTATTGAGGCCCTATTCATTTAATTCAGTTCTTTGGCAATTACCAGAATATTAGGCTTTATTTGGCAAAAATATATATAGTATAGAGTGTAGCTATTATAAATAATAGACTCTTAATACATTGACTGCAGACTGACCATGATATATATTTACTAATAGCTAGATATATGCAATTATTTATATGTCATTAGTGTCATAATAAAAAGCTAATAAAAGTCTTCTAAAAAGGGAAGCAAGCTTCCGTGCTGCTGAAGACTGAGGTAACTGTGTACACTGGCGGCACCACATGGCAGTGAGGGAACTGAAGGTGAATCCTGACAGGTGATGTGAGAAGAGGAGATTGCTCTGGTACAATAACTATCCTCCAGAGGCCACGTGTAAATGCCTGGGAAATCAATGAGAAGAACATCTTATCTGCTTAGTCACAAAATTTAAGGAGGTCATGCAGTAAAAAGAAAGGGGACACTGAATAAACACTTATATGAAGAAAGACAAATTATTTCTTCATGCTTTGAAATCACATTAAAATGGAGCTCTGTCCCTTTTCCAGACCTATGGAGATACAACTTTGTTCCTGTCTAATTCTTCTTTTACTCACCTGCCACCTCCCACTCGTCTCCCTCTGTATTCTTGAGCCCACTTGCTCACTTGCTCACAAGTTCTCTTGCATGGAGACCCAGAGTTCATCCACACTGTCAGATTTTTGTAAGCAGATGAGGAAATTCCTTTGTCTTTTATTGCACATTGGGAGCTCCAGTATCACAGAGAGAGTGCTGTTCTGGGCTTCAGAGGAGACAACAAGCATACATCAGAAAATCCACAGCAGACACGACGATGTGTCGTCTGCACTTGTGAGACGTGTCGCTTTACTGGGGGTCTGATGGTCATTCTCAAGCACAGCTCTGACATGTTAGCTCCACTGCTACAGCTGAAATGAGTGGTTCATTAGGTTTAAACCCAATATTTTCATATTATTTTACATTATATAGTTATAGTAACAATAATGCACTGAGAAGGACACTGCTGTGAAAGTATGCAGCTGCATACTAAACGATGTGACAGGTGCCGAGACTAATGTTTATAAATTTGAGTCAGGGCTCCAGGTTCAACCCCCCCACCTCAATCTTAATGTTGTGTTATTAAAAAGAACCCTTCAAACATTCAAAGAGCAGACGTAACATCGTTTTTTTTAAATGTGTTTCTCCCCCTACATCGTGGAGTCATATTTGATTCAACTCTGAAAGCTAACAGATCAATCACACAGCTAAACTGAGTTTCATTCTCCGCCGTATTGTGTCCAAAATTAGATCAGCTGGGCGTCTTTGTGCTTTAGGATTGCAGAATCTTTCTTCACTCTTCAGCTACTTTAGAATACTGCAGCATGAGCCCTAACATGGTTCAAAAAGAGGTAGAGAATGTAACTTCTTTCTCACCTCACTACACTGGTATTAAGTTAAATCTAAATCCACAATGTTTCTCTACAAACTGTTAACTGTTCTTGATCCAAGTGCCTTGAGGCAACTATTGTTGTGATTTGGCACTATATAAATAAAATTGAATTGAATCCAGAATTCATGTATGCACATGTACTTTTTAGCATCTAAAATGTTACTACTCTGCTTTTCCTTATTTTCTGTCATGTATTTGCTGTGGACAATCTTAAGGACTACGGCTAAAAGTTTCAAATAACGAGGTCAGTTTTTTCTACTCTTGGCCCTGTATGGTGTCGGAGCCAAGAGTTTGGCTTGGCTCACATTATATCCTCATTATGGTCAGCTAAGGTTCATTCACTGTTTCTGATGGACAGAGACTCAGAATAGCCAACATGAAGAGAATAAAACAGCCGAGCCAAGGACTGTTAATCAAATAGATACAGAGAAAGATACAGTCAATATAAATTAGTGCTGCATTTTCCATCTCGTACCATAAATTGCTAATAGACAAAAATATTTTGAACATTCAACCCATTCAAGCCCATGTGGGCTTCGAAAAGTGCTTTATGAATATAAATGCATTTGCTTTATTCAGATGATCTAAGTGAAGGTTTTAGTGCAACTTACTTTGTATTTGTGTCCTCAATTTTCCAGTTTTTAGGCTCATCGTTAATCATTTTATTTCAGCCTCGATAATCAAAAGGTTAAAGTGGGTCATCTTTTAAGTGGAAGAAGTGGAAAGAGCGAAAGGCAACACTTGTTAACATGGTCAGTCCAGCTTTGAGGCATTTTAGTTTCATGTTATTAAGCAGACCGGTGAGTGCTGTCCGACTCTTTGAACAACATTCTCCTTCCTGATGTTTTCAATTCAAAGGTCATCGTTAAATGGCAAAGGTCATCTTGTGCTGTGGTCTTTGGGTGCTGCTATGAAAGGGCTCCAACTACATTCAGCACTTTATTGTGCTCTCACTTTATGCACTCAGAAGTCTTCAGATGCCCTCTCTCAGCAGTTCATACATTCAGAAAAAAAAAAAACAAGTGAAAAGGAAAACTGTTTTAAGAGGTTTATTAATGAATCTGAACACACACATACAGTACAATCATCACTGTTTAATCAATGTATGTACAAAGTGCAAAGATTGATATGAGAGTAGAACATTTAAAAAGAGAGAAAAAAGAAGAATTTTGCAGAAAGTTTAAAAACAAGCTTTAACAACTAAACACACATGACTGTCTTCATGAAGAATCAGAAAGCTAAACTAATTCAGAATTTCTTCAATCAGGTTTGACATGGAGCTTTGTGTCTGAACGAGATCACCGGACAGCTGCTGCTCTGCAGCACTGTGTGGGAGAAAATCACTCCAAGCTAAAAGCAAAGCCGTGAGAGCTGCTCTACGAGCGGCCCATGGACGTCCTCCAGTGCAGCTGCTTTACTCGTTCTCAAACTTGCTGTACGGGTGGTCCGCGTCACCAATCAGACCTGCACACACACAATGTGGAGACAAAATGAAAACGGCGAAGTCATGCTCGGTCAAATTCTGCCCCACGTTTTCCAAAGCATCTCTGAGGAAGCGGTTGTCAAATGTACACCACATCAGTCTGAGGACTTCTCAGAAAACTGGGAAATCCATCCCGGATATTCTGTTCACACTGATGTTTCATTAACTCGTTCAAATGCTGCAGTGAATACAGTATGACAGCATCTGCCCCATCTGCTACTAAACAGCCATCAGCAAGTGTTTTATACAAACGATCAGTGGAAACTATTTATGCTGAGGGATTTATCACCTGCCAGACTTTCATGTAAAACCTCCCATTTCACGTCACGTGATTTCATGTATTTTGAGTTTATTTCTAAGGGTAATGAGAACAGTTGCCCACCTTATGAATTTTGTAATAGTTCCTATGCAGTTTTATTAACTGTGTGTGTGTCCTTTGCTTGACTAGAATGACTCCATGCCATTGGCAGACATCTTTGCTGATGTCTGTGGTCGTTTTCAGTCATTTTTCTCCTCCACATCTTTGCCGTTTAGAAGGCTGTCTGTACTTTTATGTTTTATAATAACATTAATTAGCCATGTTGTGTTCACTAAGCCATGCGAGCAGCAGCATGGAGTGAGCAGTTTGGAGGCATTTCTTCATACGTTTGCAGTCGTTTTTGCTTCAAGCACAAACTTTGATGAAATGATTTGACTGAAAAGTTCAGAGGATTCTCTCCCGCTCAGCTTCCCACTATCCCTCATGTTTTGTCCACCATGTGCTGGCTTTTTTGGTTCTTATGATAACATGTTTTTGTCATTTCATTTCATCCTCTCTTACCTGCTGCATTCCTCATGTGACGTTTGTGAGGAGTTCCACCAATAATGAGAGCAGAGAAAGGAGAAACTAGTACGACCATTAATAACAGCAGAGTGCAATGAAGGCTCACCTAAATGAGCCCAGTGCAAGTAAACGGGCTCACTAATAAGGTCATCGTCTTGCTTTACTTATCATCTTGGTCCTGGTCTTGTTAATTATTTTACCGAAATGCCAGTTAAAGTATATTTTTAGATGCATTTGTTTCTTACCTTTTGTTTGGTTTGAAAATAAATGTTTCAGTCAGGCCTGCTGTTGCCTTACACACAAACAAATGAGTGCAAGGCTGATTGAAGAAAACAGCTTATTTATTCAGCAATGGCTTCTGAGCGGTACACGGACTCAAGTGGAATAAGTTGGATCAATGCACCCCTAACCTTGATAAAGGCCACAAGCTGAAACACAGTTAAACTATAAAGTTGCTCTTCATACTCCAAGTGTTACTGGAGTTTGAACCTGGAGACAGTTCTCCTGCAATGCCTGAACTTTCCACGACCACGGATCAATAGACATTAAAAGGGACACTCACGCTGCTACTAAGAAATCGATTAATCAATAGCAGTTAAAGCACAAATAGCAAACACTGAATGCATAAAGCATTTCCAACTATTTCAATATATGAGCCTTCTCCTACTGAACTATACTGTGAAAAACCCATGGATGTTTTTCATCTTAAATGTTGAAGCACATTATGTCCACTGTTACTCTGCATGTGCACTGCATTTTGGGTTGATGATGTAACCTGGTGGCACTCCAGTGCTGCTGTTTGTAATTTTTTCTTTGCATAAGATTCTGATATCTGATAGTAATGCCAATATAATAAGCATGATGTGTCTTTATAGTCAGTGCTCCTTTTAAACTCCTTTCTAACTCTAGATGGCCAAGGACCATACATTTTCTTCCCCATCACCAACTGTACACTGTAAACAGAGGGAGGGACTTTTTAATGACCTCTGTCAACAGGAGGAATGATCATAGCAAGCACAACCTGTTTCAACTGTCACATGGGAACCTGACCGTTTTGTGCACGCCTGCAATTGAGGCAATTGATTGCTGTGACATTTTTAACAGACATCCATCCTCATGCTGTGAGCAGGTGAACCAGGGTATTACAGATGTATATTTCCCCAGCAATGTTTTCCGGCTCTTCCCGAATCACTCCCAGGCCAGACAGAATATATAACCTCTCCAATGTGTTAGGTTTCATGGTTAGGCACCCATGAGACATCCTGATCAGCTGCCTGAACCACCTCAGCTGGTTACATTCTCGGATGTAACCAGCTCTCTCTCACCCTGTCTAAAGGCTAAGTCCAGTCCTCCTGGAGACTAAGCTGATTTCTGCCATTTGCATCCAACCTCATTCTTTTTTATCACCACCCACAGCTCATGACCATAGGTGCAGTTGGGACGTAGATTGAACGCTGAAACTGAAAGCTCCATCTTCCAATTCAGCTCTTTTTACAACAGCGGTCCACTATAGCACCAATCTGCCAGACATTCTCACACTCTTCCAGTAGAAGCGATCAATATTCAAAATGTTGTACAGACAAGGGCTTTTTGAAGCAAACTGTGCAGTTAATGCAGTCACAACACATGATTCATTTTAGACTTGAACCAAAATAGACCTCCATACCAAGAAACTGTACAATAGTTAATGCTCATTCACCCTCATGCTGCAGAATTATAAGTCCAGTGTTCACAGTTTCGTGTTATTGTAGAGTCTCTACCTTACATTATAAAACCCCTTGAAGCAACTGTTGTTGTGATTTGGTGCTCCCTAAATAAAACTTAATTGAATACAGGCTATGACAGAGCGCTAGAGTTAAAATGCAAAAAGTGAAACATGTAATTCAAATCTATGCTGCCTTGCTGGGATATTTTCAAATGGTAATGACAAGAGATCATTTCCCGTTTTGCTGAATAACCTCCTGACCCATCCTCAGGGAATCTTCCGCTGTGTCTGATTTCAAGGAAATAAGAGGACAGAGGATGTGGATTGTAGTTTTAGAGAACCAACCAGACCAAATGTGAAAGGAGAGCAGTCTCTACTAAAGCCCCTGTGGAAGGAAACTAATGAGAGCAGCAGGCCTAAGAAACAGACTACCATCCATCACTCTGTCATGCAGTCCATACACTCAGCCCACATAACCTGACGTCTTAGTACAGTGGACGGATAGATGGACGCACAGACACTCAAGTTCCTCCCACATCAACGAAACGAATGAATGATTCTGTCTTTATCAAGCCTCTGACAGGCCAATCCTGACCGCCCATTTCCCTAAAGTCACAGAGCTCTGCAGAGGGCAGAGAGGTGGATTAGAATCAGTGCACTGATTGGAAATAAATATAAAGCAACAATACTGTGTGATGCCGAATACTTCTTCTATACTTTGCTGCAGCTCATACTGGCAGTTTGCTCATACATAAATAGATGACTCATTTATTTTTAGAATATTTCCTGTTTCACTGACAATGAAATGGTACTGATTACGTTCACATGCCATGATCTAGAAATTGGAAAATCAAAGTGTGGCAACAAACACGAGGTAGTGATCAGGTTTTAAAGTTGGACTATTTTTGTGCCTTCAGCTGCTTAAAAACAGATTTTATTCCATAAACATTTCAGTCTATGGTCACAACTGGTGCACTGGAAGGGGATGTCATATTTTCCCATGCTTAGCAAGGATCACTACTTTAATTTCATACAAATGGGGATTAAATCAGCTCCACAAAACTTGGGATTTGCTTTTAGGTCATCTAAAACTCATAGCTTTTAATTACAGGGCAGCTCAGGCAGCAGTTTATTACACACAAGTTTTTACTAACTAAATTGGCAAAGCTTAATTTGAGTTCATGGATCATGTGAAAACATTCAAGCACTTATTACTGCCACTCTTATTAATGACACCAGTAGCTGTTCCACTCACTACTCTGAAAGACTAGCATTCATACTGAGTATCAGTATACTGACAACAAAGCTCACTTGGATGTGACGATGTTGTCCAGCTCAGTTACAGCCCATGTTAACTGGTGAAGTGGTGAGCTCGACAAATTAGTATGGCAGCAAGGATAAACGCCACATTCCTGGGATTTTTGTAGGCTCTTCAAGTGAGGGATGGTCTCATGTTACATCTTGTACAGCCATTAGCGATGAAAAAAGTGTTTATATAATAAACAGAAGATAAATAAAAGATACTGATGGCTGCCCCAGCCTCCTAACCTATGCACCTATGGCATCAATTTGAAAATCCTACGTCACCTAGTTCATGTACACCTACAGTGTACGTGACCTGGACTGTCTTGCTTGAGGACAAAGCATATACTGTTGAATAATGTATCAGTGGCCCAGGGTATGGAAATCAAAGTCAATGACACTGGAAACTCTTAAAATAGTTTAGCATGAATCAGAGACACTGCTGACACGCACAGAACAGAGAACACAGAGCTGGGGCTCTTTACAACAGCTCTGCGTTAGACCTGCTGATCACCTCACCTTCAGTGTACATCAGAGAGGGCTGGAAACAGTGTCCTACACTATGATCAAAGAGAATGAGCTAGAGTCCATATGTTAAAACAATGGACAGCAAAGTCTATACGCACCATACTTCCTCCTGATCTCATCGTGGCGTGCCTTTCTCTCCACCTTCCTGTAAAAAAAAAAAAAAAGTAGAGGAAGTTAATCAACAGGTCAGGAAAGTATTCACTCTGTTAGTGCCACTCTTATATTTTCAAATAGACTCCAGAGAAAGACAATGCTCTTAAGGTAGAGGGCCATCATTCAACTCTAACTGGGCCTCCATCATATTTGGATACAGCTAAGTGGAATTTATCTGTATCCAAATTGTAATGAAATAACACGGAAATGAATGACTACAACACAGACATCACCTGTAATGAGACAATGGGACACCCAGTGAATCCTGAATACAACTCTATGGGAGAATTCTGAAATGCTACAGATGTCAATGGTCCTGCTCCCGACACCAAATCAACAGCTGGACTGAAGAACATTTCCTGCTGTGAAAAAGTATTTGCCCCCTTCCTAAGTTCCCATTTTATCTGCTCTTCACATATTTGTCAGACATGTTTCAGATCCAAACATGTCCGACAAATCCAAACCTACCTGGCCCTATGTGAAAATACCCCTCTATGCCTTCCCCTTCTTCAGTTTCACCAGCCACATCCATATTATATTTAGTTGGTTTATCTTTGTCTAATATTAAAATCTGTTTGATGATCTAAAACATGTGTGGCAAATATGCAAAAACAAATAAATAAGGAAAGGGACAAATACTTTTTCACAGCACTGTATGTGCTGTTGGTGTTGTTGCAGTGATGCATGCCAGAGTAAAGGTTTACAACAGAGTCAACTGTGCGGCGGCACATGAGTACATGTACTCATCCCAGTCCGTGTTTAGGGGTAGGGTTGTGCAACAAAGTTTTTTTTTCACTGGGTTACAGTAGTCATAGATAAACCTGGTATTTGTTCAGTGCTCTGGAGGGTCAGTAACTCTGGACTGAGCTATTGATGAAGCCGTGCTGTTGTGAAACTTTGCATATGACTTGCAGGCAAAGTCTGGGAAAAGTTACCAAACTTTTTCATTAGATTCTGGCCACTTTTGATGAGTCTGTGCAGTAAATTAAAGTTCCGGCTCTCTCCCTGTTTATTTAGAATATGGCTGATTGCTCAGAGGCGTCACCAACAAGACTTCCACAAGGAATCTGATTAGAATGGCCGGCCTAATGAGGCAACTCTGACTACAGGTGACGAATACAATTTCCCCACTGTGTGTGTTACGA
Source organism: Tylochromis polylepis (assembly GCA_015107715.1). Classification (NCBI taxonomy): domain Eukaryota; kingdom Metazoa; phylum Chordata; class Actinopteri; order Cichliformes; family Cichlidae; genus Tylochromis; species Tylochromis polylepis. The sequence continues at coordinate 21,420 of VVHJ01027072.1, forward strand.
GTAGTTACGAGTGTTTTTGGCTCCAATTTTGGCTCAAATGAAAAACAGATGGCTGAAATAGTGATAATTCCAGAGGTTTTAGCAACTTTGTTATTTTAAAACAGCTGTATACATATGCACAAGTTTAGAGAGCAAACCCATCAAGCACTTCTACTCACCGAGAAACAGAAAACATTTAAGCTACACTATACCACAACATTACAAACAGCCAGACGTGATATATGGGCACTTATGCAACCATCAATACCTAATACTACCAAATACTTATGAAATTTTGTTTAAATGATGCTGTACATAATAAGGACAATAACAGTCAGCTTACCAAGTAAGAGAAATGCATCAGTTTGCACTCCTGGCATAAAAATGCTCCTAAATTTTAGCTGGCAGTGACTCACAGAGCAACAGGCCTGTGGTAAAGCTGCTCACTCAGCCTTTCTGAGGAGCAGGTTTTGTGTAGTGGAACTCCAGAGGCCTCGCTTCTCTTCATCTCAGCACAAAGACACTGGTGTGAAGCAGTCACTGCTTTATTGCTAGGTAGTGATCTGTGAGCAATCAGGTTGGTTAAGATCTGCCTGCCATCTGTCCCCCTAAGCCATGCAAATGGCCCGTGCGCATCTCATTGACTGACATGTTCACATTCCCTCCACATAAATATGGCTACGTTCAACAAGTTGGAGGGAAGACAGAACAAAAAATAGGGAAAGTTGAAAGAATGTGAACAAAGGATGGAGCACTGAGCTTGGCTCACTTCACAGACTGGTTAACACTGATAATTTATTAAAATGGGATACTATAAGTCACGTTCTGTAATTTAGCTGCTACTCGTGTTGCCTTTATTGCCATTTAACATGCGTTTGTACTAGCAGCACTGAAGGGATCATGAAAAGTAGGGTAGAACCAAATTAAGAATAAATAAGAACTATAAGCAAACAGCGTTCTGATGGCGATGCTGCTCTAAGACTTAAGTTAGCAAGATTTATTCAGACAGCAGACTGACACTGCAAAGAAAAGAAGGGTTCAATTATGTCACTGACTTAAAGATTTAAAGGGAATGCTCACTGATGCGTCTCACTTAGTCAAGAAAACTCAAGTTCACTTTAAAACTTAAGGCTAAAATTAACTTTCAGTTATTTGTGCAATCTAAGAAAAAAATCTACTAATAAAAAGGGAACTACTTCAAGTTGTCACCTAATTTTTGTTTCACCATCTCTGATGCCTCAGAACTTCATAAATACAGAAGATAATAAGAAAATTTCAAGGCCGAAAAACACCTTTAGGCTGTGCTCAGACCTGCAACCAAATTAATTTTACACCTGCTCCAAGTGTCACAAAGCCAAATTCTCTTTTTTTTGTTCAGAACAATGTTTCTATAACCACCTTTAAGCATCAGTATCATGCCATATCATAGCTTTAATACCCTGGATGCGTAAACAGTTTAGAAAACATGCATTTTGGCTATACTTAAAGGGTCATATCACCATGAGATTAAAACAAAACTCAAACTGAATAAATGGAGATACAACATTCAAATCAAGATGTTTGGGATTCCAATAAATAAAAAAGCCTGGTTGGATTGTGGCAGTTGAAGCCTGTTTATATTATGTTTTTTCCAGCTTTTAGCATGGAGGCAAGGACACAAATAATGGAGCTGTGAATTTTGGCCCTGATTCAGTCCGTATTATCATCACACATACATCAAACTGTATGTCTTTCCCAAGTATCATGTCTGTGGATTACAATGAACTTCTCAGAATGTCCCAGTCACATAGTAGTGTTGTGCATTAGGACTTGATCTTTTTATGTGACACATTACAACAGTTTGGCTTTTTGACATGCTAAACCAGACACAACCCAACAGAAACAGATTCTGGCTATTACCAGACTTTCTTTGACCTTAACATAAGCAGTACGAGCTGTCAGATTACATTTTCAAAAGGTCTCTGTTACATGGACATGCAGACTTCTTAAATGGCATGGAAACAAGAGGTTCAAGAGATACCCATTAAAATCATTTAATTATGTAAATTAAGTTTTCTTTAATAATTATGATTAAAATTCTCAGGTGTCACTCCGGCTACATCAGCATGTGAAATATGAAATATATACAAAAAGAATCCAGTTTCAAGAACCTTTCTTCACACTGAAGAAGACAAGAAAAACACAATTCTGGTTTGGGGTGCTTTTTCTTAATGTCAGCTCTAAAAGCAGCAATATGAGTGAGTAGTGAAAAAGCTGCATGGGTCGAATCCCTGCAGAAAGAGCTGCTGACTCCCCAGCCTGCATGGTCTCAGATGACGACAGTTCTGTGCTTCGAGCTGGCCGGCGCTAGTTTCTCTTAGGATGGGCCCAATCTATTCTGAATGTCCTGTTGACAACATGAACTGCATCTATGTAGGTCACTGCACTAACTCCAACTTCAGAGATTTGATCATGCTCACTGCAGGAAACCCTGACTCAATTCTGTGGCACGAGAGAGAAAAGCTCAGAGGTCGGATAATTCATTCTTTCTCAAACACACGAGGCGCACAGAGTGCCACGGCTCCAATGTGCCCAGCATGCCAAGTGTGATGATAAACCACAGTTACTGACTATCTTTCTGCTCGACTGCCCTGCTCACAAACATATCAGCCAGCTATCCTGGCACTGGAAGTAAAGGAACAAAACAAGAAGAGAAGGCTGAAACATTTACGGGGTGCAGGAAGAGGGAAGCCTTTTGGGTCTGCTGACTGCTGGATGATTCTGTTTCTTTGACTGGTAGTCCACAGGATGTAAACCAGTCTATTTATGAGCACATTACCATAAAGCAGCTGCCCAGCCTTGACAATCCAATTGGTGTTCTGGGACAGCAGAGGAACCCTGAGCTCCTCTCCTTTGGGATGTGGACTTGCTGAGGCTGGATGGACACCAGTTGCTCGATTCGCAAACATACAATGAACCCTTTTGTTTGGGGATGATGAACTGTTCTGCTTTAGGAAAATTATATCCAAGTCCTACTGGGATATGCTGAAAGGCAATGCCACCCACCACGCTGACAGAATAGGATTAGATCCTTAGGTGTGCTCTTGGTCTGAGATTTTGAACTTTTTCCTAGCTTTAGACATATTGTTTTTTGTTGTGGTTGATATTCAGTCTCTCTCCTTTAAAATAAAACTACCATAAAAAATGAAAGACTGTTCCTTTCTTTAAACATGAGCAAACCTACAAATTCAGGATCAAATAATTACTTCCTCCACTGGGAAATAATTCAGGAAACACTGCATGCAGATGAAGCAATCTGATGAACAAGAAAATCACTGCAGCAGGTACAGGAAAACTACATAGTAACTTCTAAACATGTACCTATAACTTGAGTGTAAATATTCTACTCACATAGAGCTGAATTAAAAATAAACTCAGTCACATGAACAGTAGTGTTCCTTTGACCCAGAGAGGAATGACACACCATTAGATGACCAAAGATCGGCTTCAAGTTAAATGCAGAGAAAGGAGCTCCTGCATGAAGCCGTTATTGAAATAAACACCGTTCTGATCCGCTGCTGACATTTCCAACCTGTGTAGACTAAGGCCTGGAGTCTAGGGCTCACCGTTCTTCAGCGCGCTGTCTCATCTCCTCTCTCCTCCTGGCAGATCTCTCGTCTTCTCTGTTGAGCCTTAAGATGGAAGGAAACATGAAGGCAGCATCAGAACCACTGCTCCTCGTGGAACCAGAAAATGACAAAAACACACTCTGGATGTGACAAATGACATGCAGCTACAAACTAACATTTGCTTTAGGGTTACTCTGATTTAAGTTCTACGCGTGATTTATATATGACTCATGAACTGTGTGCCTGAGTGCACAGAGTGTTTTCTTTTTATGTTCCACAATGAAATTGCCTAACACAAAAGAAGATAAACATGCACAAGGTGGGAAAATAAAATTGCTTGGAGGCAAGCCCAAAAAGAAAAAAAAAAAGAGAGACGAAAACGTAACTATAATTATATTAAATTAATATCTGTGTGCATAATGGTAATATAGATGTGAGC
>VVHJ01027076.1:0-13016 GCA_015107715.1 Tylochromis polylepis
GGATCGAACTACCAACCTTCCGATCAGTAAATGACCTGCTCTACCACCTGAGCCACAGCCACCCCAAACGATGAGTTTTTATTCTCATTTAGTCCAATCGCTTCATTATACACGTCTGAGTACAATCTTCGTGAAACAATTACATATATGAAATGCTTTGGTTAATTTTCTACATGATTCATTAGGCACAGGTAGTAAGTGCATGGTTAGCAAGGACCGACTGTACCCAGGTGTAAATAACCAGGTGTAAATAACCAGGTGTAAATAACCAGGTGCTCTGAATTTACAGTTTCTCCTCATGATGGCTGAGAATAAAGACGCTTTATTTCAGACTCTTTGAAACTTGATTAGTGACACTTCAGAATTAATTCTCAGGGTCACTTTGTGTGTTTCCCTCAAGAGGAAAAGTATGTGAACACACACACACACACACACACACACACACACACAGAGGGAGAAAGCGAGTTTGTAGGTTGGTCAGTTCTTGAAGTCGTTTGATTGGCTGGCTGAGGAGCTCACAGCTTGGCATAGTCCTTCAGGATAACCTCCAGCTTCTGACTCAGCATGATGTTCCCTCTAACCTTCAGCTTGCCAGAGAAGAAGGCCTAGCAAAGAAAACAACAAAGAAACACTTGAGCATTTTTTTCCTTCTTCCCAAAGAGCCAGTCTCTTCTGTTTAGGAGCGGGCTGGCTGTTAATCGTTTTCAAGAACAAAGAGAGAGCAAAAACGGGCCAAGACGCCTGCAGCTAACACCAACAAGGTCTCGGACAAAAGGGAATCCGTGGCTACTGGTTCTCTGGCAGCAGAACAATCAAAGAATATTCATATTCATATTCATGAGGTCCGGAGCCAAGCATGCAGCAGAGAAGCGCCTTCACTGGGAAAAGCTGAACCGCTGCCGACTTGTACCGCTTTCCACAGATAAGATTTAAAGAGGTGAAAAAAAAAACCCACACACCAATCACATGATGGGGTTATGATGACCCTGCAATGACAGCGGTGTCCCTTTCAACCTCACCAATCCTCCAGCTGCTCCTTTTCATCATGAGGGAGAGTGGAAAAGGACCCCGCCCGCAGGATCTTCAGCACCCAGCCCGATGACACTCTTTGTTACGATCGCACACACACGTTCCTCAGATCAATATCAGGCGCTCCGGGAAGCAAATAAATTCTTTACAGTGACGACCATCGCCAGTGACAGATGGGATGCTACAGACATAACAAGTACTGCCGATTGATTACCCCCACTGAGGGCTTTCTGATCTGATAGATCATTGCCGCCCCCCCCCAACATGATGAGATCAGGGAGGTAGTCGTTACAGACTGAAGGGCTCCTCAAAAGGTACTTTCCCTTTAATTAGAATGTACTAGAAGTGATTTTAACATCCCAAAGAAGACATGATTTAAAATATGATAGGATTTTTTTTTTTTTTTAAGCAAAACTGCTTTGTCATAAAAGGATTTCTGCAGGTTTTTGGACAACTTTAGCTAAAATATTTGCCAGTGTGAACACAGAAGCTTTAAAGAGCGTGAAGCAGGTGAGTGAGTCAGTGTGCAGAATTTAAAAAAACAAAACCAAAATGAAGGTCATTCTTTACACAGCAACTAATTAACGTCACGTCAGAGGTTTATTATGACTCCACAGTCACCTTCTGAGGGTTGAGCTTCCCCTGCACCACCTCCATGAAGTCTTCGTCCGACACAGTCAAAGTCACATCCACCTTTCCGCTGTAAGGCCCTTTGTGCAATGACCCGCTGCCGCTCTTCAGATCAATGGCTGAAGGAAAACAGCACAGAAGAAAAAATCAAAATCAAAATCAAAGCTTCAAAGTTCACCTGAATGGCTTATTTCACTTTACATCAGAGGTACTTCTTCAGCCATTAACCAATCTCTTCCTGGTTTTAATGGTCCGCTGGACAGCAAAATGTCAGTGAGGGTCAGATTAACCCATGACCTGTGTCTTAACCTTTGTTTCATGGGTCTGTGTGGGAGCCAATCATATGACTTTTTTGAGCCCTGACAAGCTTAAATAAATAAATAAATAAAATTTATTTTTTAAAAAAGGAGGAGGAGGAAGACAGTTGAGGACAAATTTACTATGGGACACTCCAGTGAGCTGGAGTACAATCAATTTTATGCTGACAGGAGGTTTGTGGCCTTGTAAATCCATCACAAAAATCACTCCCAACCCTCTCTGGGGAAATTTAAATGTGCGAACTACGAACCACCCGAGCAACATGAGCAGCAGCCTTTTTTGTTAGATGTGTTTAGCAGACCAATTATAAAACAATAAATCCGCCTTGGCATACGTGGACCATCCCATTTCCAAAAGTTGCATGCAAAATGTTCAAATCTTTATCATTTCTTCTTCTTTTTTCATGTGATCCCTTTAAGGGTTGTCTAGCGCATCATCTGCCCCCATCTCACTCTAGCATCCTCCTCTGTCACACCAGCCCTCTGCATGTCCTTCTTTACTATCCATTCGTCTTCTGAGGTCTTCCTCTTTTCATCCTGCCTGGCAGCTCCACATTTACTCCTCTGGACACATCCAAACCATCTTAGCCTTTCATCTCTTACTTTGTCTCCAGCTGTCCCTCTGATGCCCTCATTGCTAATCTTCTCCATCCTGCTCACAAAAATGTTAACATGTGCAACTCCGCCTCCCGTCTTTCTGTCAGTGACACCGTGTCCAAACCATACATCACAGCAGGTCTCACTATCATCTTAGAAACCTTCCCTTTCACACGTCCTGTCACAAATCACCCCTGATACTTGTCTCCACCCACTCCACCCTCATCTTCACCTCTCTTGTGCACTGTCTGTTGCTTTGCAAGGTTCCCCCCCCCCTCTCCAGGCCCTCTTCAACTTCCTTCCGTGTCTCACTACACATCACGGTGTCATCTGCAAACATCATAGTCCACAGGATGTTTGTAGTATTTATTTATTCCACACATAAGTCAGGATCTTCTTGATATGACACAACCACCGCACCACCGTGCTGCCTGGCTTTGCTGAAAATACACTGCATCAGACCTACTTTGGTCCAACTGAAAGAGGCAACAGATGCACTGGAGAAGCAATCAGACAGCACCTAGAAAAGGAATGGTATCGCACAGCTGCATGGTGCCCGGCTGTGAGCACACATTTCATTAAAGGACCTGTGCTCGCCATCATGCAACTCTCATGATGAAGGTCGTTTTGTAGAACGCTGGATGTTCCTCGACATTCTACTAGACAGAATCAGTCTGGAGCAGTAAGCAAAAAGCAATGGTGTGTGGCCACCACCTGCAAACCTGTTCCCTTTGTGTGGGCTGTCTTGTTGCCTCTTCAATGCACCTGCTGTCACTTTCATTCGCTCCAAAACATCTGAAACTAATTTACAATGGTTTATGGTTCCTAAGTGGACAGACTGATTTCCCTGATATTAAAATGACCCTGTGTTACACTCTGATGATCAAATGTAAATACCTGAACTAAAGTTATATTTTTTCCATGATTTATTCACAAAGCATTCAGTAGACTTACTCCACTGTGCCGCTTTCTTCCCATCTTTCGTGATCTCCCAGCCGAACACAGCGTTCACCTTCTTGACCAGCTCTGAGCCCACGTCTTTAATACGACGGCCAATCTCCGCAAACACCAGCTCACTCTGAAGGCCTCCTCCCTGCACGAATGAGTAGAAATGACGTGAGAAGCTCATCTCCATTCTCATTTTCAGGATCCATTATCATGATATGTCCCAAGTACAAATTCATTTTGTCCAAATTACCTACAGATACAAAAAGGAAAAGACATCAGGTGCTCTAGGACAGAGTTAGGTAAAAGGGACAATTGTTAATTGAATGGAGTATTTTCCGACTGATGTACCTGAGAGAGATTTTCTGGAGATGCTCCTGAGGCTCCATGCAAATCCACATAGGCTCCTGCCAGCACGACTGCATCGGTCTCCTTCACCTGGATGAGAGAGACAGGAGCTGAAACTTCACTATAGCACAACATTTATCCATTTATGCCTAAAATCATTCTGATTACATCCAAACCAAACTTAAAAACACTCACTTTGCACTGGATGTGAACTCTGTTGCCTTCCTTCCACATCTCAGTCTGTAGTGACTGACCCGGCATCACCGGCTTCACAAAGCGAACCTGAGCAGCAAAGACAGGGGGGTTAAGGTGAGCAATGGTGGCGGATCTGATGGATATATAGTGCTAACATTCATTCAGCCTTAGAGATTACTCTGAATCACTCACTTAGCCTTTTGGTTTTTGTCTGTCTGAATTTTGATAGCATTAGAAGTTAAACTGAACTATAGCACGTCACGTGGTCAGACCGTGTGCAGATGCAGGTTTCTGAGATGGTAGCCATACCAACTCATCTCTTCCCACTCCTTTTTGCATGCAAGCTTCAGTCACAAAAAACAAAACAATATTTCCCAACTATAAATGGAATCTCACATCAAACAGCTTAAAAGGCCTTGTGACAGAAATCAGGGGATGAAACCATAAAACAGTGTCAATGGTATTAGGGAGCTAAAAAGGAAAAATAAAAAGGAAGCAAGCTTCAGTGACACATCATTACAGCAGAGCCGTGCTGTGAAGGAAATAAGGAGGGAGCAATCTGACACAGAATTAGATTATAAAATGTTATGTTAATGCAAATCAGTCCATTACTGAAGTGTGAGACGTCATGGGAATGAATAAGAGAATATTAAACTATTGTCACGCTGTCGGGTGCAACGGATGACGTTAACCTGGAAAGCAATTTGTCTAAAGAAGCTGACGCAGCTGTACAAGTGGCCAAAATTAAACGCCGTCTAACATCTCGGTAAAGTTTCCGACCATGATGATGATACTTTATGGCAGAACATTAATTTTGCAGGTCTACTTTTGCATTTTTATTGAGGTTATTCTGACTCCAGAACATTAGACTTCAATCTTGATCAAAGATGATCGAAGTCAAATGTTTTTTCCTTTGTCTAAACAAAGCCTGTCTGCGCACAGCTTGAATGACAGGTTCAGATTATATCTGTCAGTAATTGTCTGTTAGAGAGAATCATCTACATGGTCTGCTTTGGTGGTGAGAGAGGGTGGACCACAGTAACAATCCACCCATGCCTTTCCTATTTTTTTCCACTTTTTATTTTATCATTCTGTACAAATAAAATTGGACAGTTTTTAAAAAATATATAATTATTCATTTATAGTTGCATCAGAGCTGAGTCAGAGCAGTTCCGCAGATTTTCACACTTTAGGTCAGGGGTGTCAAACAATCAGCCCAGTGAAGACTTGAATCCGGCCCAGCGGACAGCTTTAGAAAATGGGAAGGACAGTTTTACAGCTTTCCCCACTGATACAGGCTCCACTGTACAAAGTTCCTTTTTCCCTCACTATTAGTGAGCCCACAGTAAAGGAACAAAAACATTATATTTTATAATTACAGGACACTTCTGTGCAATCAACCATCATAACTTTTGCTGTAATTTTACACATTTATCATGTAGTTTCACAGCTCCGGCCCATTTAAGATCAAAGTGGGCTGTATGTGGCTGATGACGTTAAAGTAGTCTGACATCTGTGCTTCACGGGGTCGAACTCCATTCATCTTTGGTTTTGTAAAGATTAAGACTTTTCTTGGGCAGCTTTTAGAGCACTTACGGTAGTCTAATGATTATTCATCAGCTTCTTTTCACCCTTTCTCAAAATCAAAGAGGAACTGCTGACGTAAGACATTCTCTGAAATCACGAAAGTAGTCCTCGCATGAACTCCAAAGCCTCATTCACACGTCCTGTCACAAATCACCCCTGATACTTGTCTCCACCCACTCCACCCTCATCTTCACCTACACCTGTTTAAAATCACAGGTTACACATCACCTTGATGGCCTTGAATCTGGAGGGGTCATTGTCGGCGAACTGCTTGAGGACGTGTCTCGCAGCGAAGCCAAACGAACACAGGCCATGCAGGATGGGAGCTTTGAAGCCTGACCAGGGAACACGTCAAGTACAGCATGTCACGTATAAATAACACCAAGATGGATCCAAAATACCAGACAAAGATTTAGTCCTGAGCAAAATAAAAAACAACATGTTAGACTCTAACCTCCCATAGCAGCAAAGCTGGGGTCTATATGAAGAGGGTTCCAGTCTCCGCTCAGGCGATACAAGGCAGCCTGTGACCACAGGGGAAATGGAAATTGTTTAGATCTATATCTAATTCATAAACCCCTGAACTTCTCATGCACAGATCTGGGATGAAATTAAATTATCATGAAGGCAATGGAAGAGATACCTAAAATAGGAATATCTTTGAAGTAATACAGTCACAGCCCTTTAAATTGCTTAAGGGATTTAGTTTTAAATTCCTCTTTTTTTCCCCCCCTGCATCACACAGTCAGCACACACCCCCTCCCCAAACACTCCTGCCTCTCTGAAAAACTTCACAGTTATTTCAGACCCACATGATATCACCCATATATTATAAACGCAGCTAATTTATTGTGCGGCAAAACCCACACCGACTCACTCACTTGGTCTCTTGTGGTCGAATCAATCACAACAGCATCTGGTGAGCGTTTAGGAGGAGGAACAGGAGGCTGGAGGCAGTAAAAAAAACAAACACATTTTTTAAAAAAACGTGACATGAGATAAAAAAAATTAATTAATTAAAAAAAAAAAGTTATTTTCTTGTACTGTCCCTTTTTGGTAAAACAACTTGCATACAGAAAACTTACTTTGGCTTTCTCAGAGCTTCTCTTTCCTCCGAAGCCTCCAGCGCCGACAACAAACACTGAAAACTGGTTGTAGCACACCAGCTCATTGCCACTGTAGGTATTCACTGCAGGAAGCACAATTTCTTGTAGTTAATGACAAATATCAGAGCCAGAGGGTAGCATTCATATCCTTTTACTTAAGGGAAAGCAAATCCACAATGTACTACTACTACTAATAATAATAATAATAGCAATAATACACTTTATGTTGAAGCCCTACATGCAAAATTGTACTTATGTAATGACTTGCATGCACAAAAATAAAATACAACCTTTTATTATTTTATAACTCAGTAGTTTAAGTCTTTTCCTCTGCATATACTCACACACATCTTTGGATTCTCCAAATCTATAAACTATATTGCATACCTTAGATACCTTACAATTAGAAATATTGTTCTTCTTGATTAACTATTTTCGCAGTCTCTCACAGCAGAGAACCACTCCCAGCACCTACTGTAAAACTCCTTCTAAACCCATCTATGATGCTCCTTTGTCACCAATCATGTAAATAATTCAGATATTTAGACCTGAGATGTGCTATCAGATGTTTTGTTTGTTTTCTGTTAAACCATCTGATGTGTTGCTTTTAATACCGTTTCAATTACAGAAAGCATTTAGTTGACTGGCAATTGTTGCATTCAGTCATTTTTTAAATAAACACACCAACTTTTTTTTTTTTTTCGAACTGTGTTACATACATTCGAGACACTTCATTAATTACACCTTGCTAGAACCAGGTTGAACATTTTTGCCATCAAAACCGTCTCAATTCTTTGTGGTGTGGATTCAAGCATGTGCTGGAAACAATTATATAATAGTATCATAAGGTGCTGTGCATCCATGAGCTGAATCTCCTGCTCGACCACATGTCTAAGACTGCGGAGGCCGTGAAATTATTGACATGTTCAAGAAATCAGTCTGAGATGATTTGAGCTTTGCGACATGCTGCGTTATCCTGCTGGAAGCAGACATCAGGAGATGACTACACTCTGGTTTTAAAAAGATGGACATGGTCAGCAACAATCCTTAGGTAGGCTAAGTCATTTAAATGTTGCCCAGATTGTTACCAAGTGTGTCAAGAAAATATGCCCCACACCATTATACCACCAAATTCTGATCCAACAGTCTGAATGTGGCTAAAGAAGTTGAGAGTCAGACCCGGCAATCTTTTGCTGGTCAATTTTGGTGAACCTGTGCAAGACTTCGGTTCCTGCTCTTAGCCAGAGTGGCACTCAGTTTTGTTTTTTTTCTGCTGCTGCAACATTTAATGTGTTGTGCGTTCAGGGATGCTCTTCTGCATACCTTGGTTTTATCAAGTGGTTATTTGTGTTAATGTTTCTCTTCCATCAGCTTGAAGCATTCTGGCCATCATCTGACATCAACAAGACACTCCCTGCATAGTTTCTCTTTTTCAGACTATTTTCTACAAACCCTAGAGATGGTTGTGGGAAAATCCCAGTAGATCAACAGTTTCTGAAATTATCAGACCAGTCTGTCTGGCATCAACCAGGCCACATTCAGAATCACTTAAATTATCTTTCTCCCTCATTCTGATGACCTTCAGCAGTGTCTACTTGCCCACTGATTTTATTGTAAAATCGTATTTTTGAAAGTATTTGGAAAGAAACGAGGCCAAAGATAAAATGTGCCATGGTAAACACACATTTTGTCACTGGAAGACACTATGTGTAAAAATATAATAAAAGTTGTTATATTTGTCTGTGAAAGTAAAACTAAGAAAAAAAGAGGAAAAAAAAGAGGAAAATACTCAAATTAAACAGGATTTTGGATGTCTGCACATTTTTTGGTGACACAAATGCAAAGGTGGTGGTAAAAGCAGGTAATTTTACACTGTTTAAAGCATATTAATAGCAAACTAGTACAGGAGGAGTTTATGTTTTGAAGTGAGATGTCTTTGAGTTTCAGATTACACGATTACTACGCAGTGAGAAATTTATTAAAACATTTAAACAAACATCCCTAGTGTGGCAAAGACACTGAACAATGGTGAATTCAACACATTTTACACATATCATTACCTGAAACAATAAACAGACAGGGGTAAAAAAAAACCTGCCAGACAAGTCAGAGCAGGAGGAAACACACGAATAACCACATGGAAGCCGAATGAAGAGGAACAATTAGCAGCTATCAGAAGGAATCAAATCCTCTTCATAGTCGACGCACTGCCTGATTAATTTAATTAAGTCAATTCAAAACATAACAGGCACAGAGACAAACAAAGCTGTTTGTATGAGACATCACTGTGACAGGCCATCTTACTGAGAAATGACTTTATCCTAACAGAAGCTGACTGGTTTTGTGTGCATGAAGATGTTTCTGTGAAGACTCCAGGGAACCTTGTGTCCCATGCTATTTGTTTTAAGTTGGATTAATTATAGATCAGAGTTGCTCTAATATCATCCATCTCTATGGTCTTGTCCAACAAAAATAAGAGCCACTCTCAGTCCCTTATTTCAGTCCCTACAGACACTGACTGTAAATTTACTTGTATTAATTCAGCCTTAGAGGCAACTCTCAGATAGAAACACATTAAAGTGGTAAAAAAAAAAAAAGAAAGAAAAAAGAAAGAAAAAAATGAATATGGAATAAATACTGTATATGAGATCACTTGTGTGCCCTATATGGCAAAAGAAAAAAGAAAAAAAAAAAAGAACCTTACCATCCAGGAGGATGACTGCTCCAGATCCTTTGTCCAACACGTCTGCTATCGTGGCCTCAGAGGTTAGTTTACCTGAAAATGTATTTTATTTATTTATTTACTTCAAGTCCTGGAGATTATTACCTCATTAGTTTTAAGTCAAAGTATCTGACATAAGGTCATTTGTCAATGTACAAAGCATTATTAAAGTATTTCCCCAAGTCCTCTAAAAGCCTTGAGACAAATCTCTAAACTTCTCCGTAGTATGTGCTGGATCCTCAATTCTCCAGTTACAGATTAGTCAGTCAGAAAGTTAATCTGCAGTAGGTTAATTGCTAAAGTCAATTTTCAAGCAAGAACACCCTCACGAGGGTGTGCTACTTCTCCTTGTGTTAAATAATGGATAACTAAATAGAGTCTGGGGTGTTACAACATTGATCAAACCAGAAAAAACACCATCTGGTTTCAAATAAATAATTTTTAATGATCACTTTGTACAAAGCAAGGACATGTCGGTGCTACTGTGAGAAACTCTGCAGCATTCAGCTTTAAGAAAAACAAAAACCGTTCTATATAATGGTAACACATGAGGCAGCGACTGGGTTCCTCAGAATGGATAGGCTATTATAGGACGTGTGTAAAATGTATCAGTGCTTTTGAGGTAACCTTGGTCATATCAGAGTTTATATTTGTAGACGCATCATAAAAAATGAGACTGACAATACCCATCGATGTAAATATACCTTGTCCCTTTGCTGTATATAATGTGTTATATACTGCAGCATGATTTAGGCTAAAGCAACACAAAGCCTCTAAAAGTGCTTTTCATGAACATAAATGCTTAAACGCTAAACGAAATAAATGTTTGGAGCCGATATTCAAGTCTAAATCACAACAACAGCCGGCTGCTCCCTCATTTCTCACAGTGGCTGGATCCACATGTTTGATTTGGCACAGATTTTATGCTGAATGCAACACTCCCATTTATCAGGCTTGAGACTGGCAGTAGGAGTACACTAGCTTCTGAGCCCCCGAGGCTAGCTTTGTGTTTCCTCCCAGTCTCAAACCAGGGACCTTACTTGTGAAAAGCAAATGTGTTAACCAGTACACCACAATGAAGTGTTCAGTCTTTTATCGATTCAGTGGACAGATTGACATAGGTCACACCTCTTTTGTTTTCACGTTTCATCATGTTTTTACCAAACTCTGTAGATCCTATGTCTGAACAACCTTGAGCTTTGCTTGTATGTTTTACATCAGACAAGGCCAAAATAATTCATTAAATTTAATAATATTTTGTAATGAGACTAAAAACTGTAAAAGCCACAGAATGGACACATCTGGCCTACAGCAAAATGCTTCACATGATCAGAAATGCCAAGTTATAAAAAAAAACAAACACAACAACGCTACACAACTTTCACGCTCTGTCTCTTATGCGCTTTCAGCTACAAACATGCTCCCAACCCTCGGCAGGTCAGAGCTTCATGGCGCTGCCAGCTTCAAAAGCTGCAAGCCAGCTGCAAGGACAGAGAGCCCACCATCGCAGCTGTGAGCAAGTCCTGCAAGAAGGCAGCAGCAGCAGCTGCCAGAGTCAGCCACTGTAAACAAGCTGCTTCATCTCCCAGAAATCTCCAGTTATCTCCAGTAATTTAAAAGAAAAAAAAAATGCTTTCTGCAGAATTATCAGAGAGAAAATACCTGAAGTTGGCAGTGGTTTGTAAAGCTCCAAGTACTGCTCTCCATGCAACACCTAAAAAACAAACAAGAAAAGAAAAGAAAAAAAAAAAAGATTATAGCAGTTGGGACATATAATTATAAAAGTCAAAGCCTCAGTTACTGTTTTATGCTAGACTTTGTGAAATGTTATAACAGGGATGGGTTTTTTTTCCCCCACTCTCTTTAATGCCAGCTTGTGCTTCCTCGTATTTCCTCTCCTCCCAATACTCAGAAACTGTCACAGCCCTCTCTCTCTGCCATGATCTTTTAAATCCATGAGTGTGCCTTAAGGAAACTAGAGGGGAAGCTTCTGGAGGAACTAAGGGGTTTTATAATCAAGCAGCGTGATGCATAAACTCCTCACCTCCATGTGACAGTTGATTCTCACAGTGCTTACTTTGTAGTGTTTTTGCATATGGATCAACAGTTAATAAAAGAAAACAGTCAGATGGTGAGATGCAAACAATGTGCCATCACCCCGGGTGTGACAACACATTTGAATATATGGGATAACTTAACACCAATGTGTTGTAGCGTCTCACAAAGCAGCAGTTTGTTTTTAAAACCTACACACATTTGTCCACAGCTATGTGGCGTGTTATTGTGCAAACAATGCAAAGAAAGAACAAATGCCAGTGAGTGGTGCTGCTGATAGGACAAAGATGATGAATCATCAGCTCCATTAACAAAGTTAGAAATCTAAATATATAAAAAGGCCAGGTGATTAAGCCGTTTGGCACATCACAACTAACTGACATCACTTAAGACTGATGATGGGGTGTTAAGCATTTCTCATTCGGCAGCTCTGGCTTATCAGTCCTCGTATCGCTCCCTCACATTCTCGTTGCAAAGACGCGACGAAGAGATGCAAGTGTAACCGCCGATGTGATGCATTGGCATAATTAAAAGCATCCTGTACGATACAAATGAGTACGTACAACAACAAAAAAAGGTCAAACTCAGCTGCACACAAGGACAAACAAATACAGACACAACACACATCAACATGCATGTTCTCTAACCTGCGTAAAATCCACGTCGAGTCCAGGGACTGAGCTCAGACCCCCTCCCATCATAGCTGCCTGGGAGGGAATGACCCCGAAGGTAGGGAGGCAGCTGAAGTCCGGATGGCCTTCATACAGGAATCTACATTAAAATGCAAGTGTTAGTGTTCAGTGAAACAGCATACCTCTGTAGGAATAGGTTGTTGACAGATGAAAATAATAGCACAGACGGCTGCACAGGCATGTGTCAGCGTGAATGGAATCCAGTGCATTCCCCTCCATGCAGATCAAGGTAAAAGTAATGACTGAAGCCCTGATTAGCATTATTTTCTGCTTAATGTCACATAATTTGCCCTCTTGAAACTACTGAGGAAACTACAGTCAATAACACAAAACACATGCAGAATCACACCTCAGATGGTCTGGGTCCTTGGTGGACATGCCGACACCCAGTGCATACAGGATACACTGGGTATGGTTGAAGCTGAAAGTGGTTGGAGGAAGTTTTTGTCCCGCTGCTTTAGTCTGAGAAGAGAAAGAAGAGAAAATGGAAAGCGGAGAAAAAAAAAAGGTGTAATTTAAAGAAAGAACACAAGTTGCGTGATAAAGATCGCACCATGGTGGTTTAGCCTCACAGCTAGTCAGTAAAAAGGGTCAAGCAAACATTTCGAGTGAATCCGTCAGAGTCAGTACACCATGTGATGGAATCACAGACACATTAGGCATTTCTGAATGGTTACATGTATTTTTTAGGATGCTGAAATGAACACTATCATTTAAGAAAACACTGAGGAGTAGATGAAATGCTGGCTTATGAGAAGATCTGTTCCTGAGCTTCAGGTACCGGTGATAAATC